>ONZH01015348.1:0-170497 GCA_900303285.1 Rhinella marina
TTTGTTTAGAAGTCGATTATCTGTGGACTTTGGTATGTATATTAGGTGGCCTCTAATAAACTCCTATTAGTATTTTATTATTGCTGTTGCCTCCATGTATTTCTACCCACAGTGAATCCATATGTTCATGTCCCTCAGTCATATCTTCCCTGAGTGTGGGCTTAGAAAGGATTTTACATAAAGGCAAACCCCTCCCCCTCTCCAGTCTTGACAATCCTTTCTAAACACTGTAACCTTGTACTGTAACCCTATGTCAGTCCTCCTCGCAAATCACTATTTACAGTTCACCAGTGATTCTGGCATTAGTATACAATTAAGAGGTTTATGTATATTTTTTTTACCCTACACCTTTTCTTCTGAACTATTCTAGTCCCTCCTTTCATTCCTCCCCCAGTTCCATTACCTCATCTCAGGTCTCTATCTGTACTGTCTTCCTCTCCTATAACGTAATTACCCTCCCCCCAGTCCCTAGTTTAAACACTCCTCCAACCTTCTAGCCATCTTTTCCCCCAAAATAGCTGCCCCTTCACCATTGAGGTTAAGCCCATCCCTACGATAGAGCCTGTAGCCGACAGAGAAGATGGCCCAGGTCTCCAGGAACCCAAACCCCTCCTTCCTACACCAGTTCTTGAGCCACTTGTTTACCTCCCTAGTCTCTCGCTGCCTTTCTTGTGTGGCTCCTGGTACTGGTAGTATTTACAGGTAGTTTCTAGATTCAGAGCTACAGCATCAAGCAGCCAGCGACATCAGTGTGCAGACTACGCCCCCAGATTATATTATATTGGCAGAGTAGAGAAGTATACTGGGCGCACCTAGCCATTGTTGTACTCCAGCACAGTTTGTGCGTTCTCTTTGCTATCTCCCAATGTTTGGTGGTCAACAGTTACCAGCTCCCCCCCCCCCCCAAAAAAAAAAAATTATGAATACTGTGTCTGTGAAAGTCCTGAATTTGAAAAAATTAAGAACAACCCCTTCATCCATCTTAACTGTTGTAGGAGAGGAAATTCTCCTGTGGAGTGTGTCTGTAACACCGTCAATTTTTTGAAACTTAGAATACCCCTTTGGCATCCATTTTACTGTAGTAGGAGAAAAATTATTTTAATATATAGTCCCCAGATAGGGAACGTGTGAAATCTATAGACAAATTTTTTTACCCAAGACATACAAGCACCAAACTGTCACGTCATGGCCCTTAACAACAGAATTGAAGAACACATGTAAAAAAACAAACAGAAAGAGTGTTGGTTTCCTCCCCCGCCTCCTGTTCTACCTAAACGGCCATGTACACAGCCTCCTCCACTTACTACTCCATTTAGACCTCTGCCTCTTGGTTCAAGATTGTAATTTTTTATTTTTATGTATTTTATGTCATTTTAGGTAATTTCCCTATCCACTTTTGTTTGCAGGGCAATTGTACTGCTTTTACGCACCTTTTGCAGCCCTCTAGCCCTTTCTATTATTGTTTTAGAGCCATTTTAGTGCCCCAAAGTTTGGGTCCCCATTGGGTTCGTTGTTCGGGGTCAAGTTCAGAACCCAATTCGAACTTTGAAATGAAGTTCGGCCGAACACCTTGAACATGGACATCCAGCGGTCCGCCCATCCCTACTCATTAGATATACTTAAATTAGGATTTTAAAGAACTTATCTCTTTCCTGTACGGAGTTGGTGTAGGGGCAAACCTACAAGATTCACATCCCTTTGAAGTTTTTGTAGGCTCAATAGATTAAATTAGGATTTTGATGAACATATCACTTTCCTGTATGGAGTAAAATGAAAACTTACAAGATTCATGTCCCTCATTGGAATGAATAAGACAAATGGTGTTCTACTTAAATGTTGACTGAGCTTCAGAACTTTGTGGTTCAAATAGGCTCACTAGATGTACTTATAATTTGGATTTTGAAGATCGTATGTCTTTTCTTTATGGAGTAAAATGCAAAGTTACAGGACTCATGTCCCCCTAGTAATGCACGAGACAAATGCCTTTGTGATTAATGTTGACTTAAAAACTTCCAAACTTTGTGGTTTATGTAGGCTCAGTAGATGTACTTAAATTAGGATTTGAAGAACATATCTCTTATCTATAAGGAGTAAAATACTAACTTACAAGATTAATATCTGCCATAGGAATGAATAGGGAAATGGCTTTCTGGTTAATGTTGACTTGGAAGCTTCCAAAGTTTGTGGTTTATTTAGACTCAGTAGAAGTACTTAAATTAGGGTTATTTCTTGTAGGTGGCAAAATACAAACTTACAAGATTCATGCCCCCCCATATGAATGAATAGGAAAGAAAGATGTCTGGTTAATGTTTCCTTAGAAGCTTCCAAATGTTGTGGTTTATGTAGGCTCAGTAGACGTACTTAAATTAGGATTTTGATAACACATTTTTTATTTTACAAATCAAATAATGAGATGCAAATGTTACACTTCACAACAATGCAGAGAAGTTATCATTTAACAACAGTCATACTTAGATATGTTTCGTATGTTACGTTAACTGTAGGAAAACCAAAGATGTACAATTTATTGATAACAATTTTAGATAATGCTAGTATTGCGAACAGTGTAACATGACATTTACAGGTAGAGAAGCAGATCCCAGAGCTTATTAGGGTTAGGTAAACGTCACAGTATCAGCTATTACTTTTAGCTTCCAGGCCAGATGTATGCAGTATGAAATCTGCCACAAACCGCTCTTCATGCCATGTATGTCAGGGTGCAAATGGAGAATTAACAAATTAAACAAACATAGCTAATAACATGGGAGAAGAAAAAGAAAGAGGAGAGGGGAAGGGGAACTCATGTTCAGATTCAAAACCTATATATGCAAAATAGGAAACATCTTTATTCAAGTGAATTTGAGATAAAATCCTTCTTAAGTTAATATCAATGACCCCATATCTTATCAATTCTTCTATGTTTCAGAAGAATTGGTAAACTTAGCACACTTAGCAATTCTTCTGAAACGTAGCTTTTCATATCTATGTGTGTCCTGCATTTCTTTGAACTATTAATTGAACGTAGGGCAAGCCATGTCTTTCCGAAGTCTGGGGATGATCAGTTTGGCAGAATTCAATACATGTAGTATGAGGGGATATCTAATGTGAGATGCCCTGTGGTCAAAATAGCTGAACAGGGTCAAGGTCGGGGAGATTTATGTTAAAGTGTTGATGACATTTCTAATTTGAATGATCTTATATTTCAGCCATATATGAGAGAGTGTGCCCTGCTCCTCTTCACACCTCCAACAGAAAGAAGTTATGGAAGGAAATATATGGTGTATTACCATGGGAGTGCTGTAACATCTGAAGACCAATTTATAGTGCATCTCCTGCACCCTATTGCTCACAAATCTAGATCGTGCATTAATGATAATGGTTTCTGGATTCCTGTATATTAAAATTAACTTTAAGCTCAGTCACCCATTTAGCCAAATATGTGGGGGGGAATGAGAGAATCATTAATCAATCTGTATATCACAAAGACAGCTTTTGTATGGGGGTGCCAGATCTTAAATACTTTTGTAAAAGAGATGATGTGGGAGAATAGGATTTTAGGGGTTCTAGATCTAGAATGTAATTTTTTTATCTGAGTATATTCCTTCTCTGTAATACAAAATTGGGTAAAAGCAGTGTGCATCTCTGCATAAGAGAGCACCGTGTTTCCCTTGATAAGTTTGTATATTGGGATAGAGCACAGTTCCTTGATTTTAAAGATCGGTCTTCAGGCTTTTTATAATTGACATGGGATCAATGAGCCAAACGGTGTATCTGCACAATAGCTTAGGTATAAGAGAGTGAGTTTTGTTTTGCCTATGCCAGATTTTAAGAGATGTAGTCGTTAAAGAATTATCTATATTAGTGTAATAAAACGGGTTCTCTGTAGTCTTCCATAGGAAAGTAATGGAACTCCTGGAAAAGTGCCAAACTCTATATCAACCATTAGTTTTAGAACAGGATTTACCATCTATTCCATTAGTCTTGCTATATGGACAGCATTATAATAATTCCTAAAGTTTGGGACCACCTCTTGATTTGAGACTAGTGATGGTTTATTGGCAACCCGACTATGATCTGCCTTCCAAATAAATTTTAAAATGATTTTTTTTCAGCCTAGAGAAGAAAGATTCTGGGACTTCAATCTGCAAATGGAAAGCATTAATACAACCAAACCACAAGATCTGCAGATTCTCCCATTCTTTGAGACCAGACTCGGTTTTGTTTAGCAAGTTTAAGCGATATAGATCAGGGATGTTTTTACTAACATTAATAGCAAGGTATTTGAAAGAGATGGGGGGCAGGCTTTAGAGAGGAATTATTTATGGTTCGACTCCATATGCCATGTGGTACTGTTACACTGTAGATTTCAGACTTTTGCAAATTCATTTTGAAATATGATATAACATTGAAATCTGTTAGTTCTTTGAGTAGTGCAAGGACTGCTTCTATGGGGTTTGTGAGCATGAACAGTGTGCTGTTGGCATAAGCAGCAATTTTGGGCTTACTATTTTGTGTTGGGATACCTTTCATCAGACTATTTGACCTAATTTTGATAAGGGATAATTTAAAAAGAATGGGTGATAGGGGACAACCCTGTCTCTTTTGTGATTTCAAAAGTATTAGACAGGGAATTATTGACTCTGACCACTGCCGACCAATACATGGACATGATTTTTGCTATGGAAGAGGAAGCGAAGCAAAAGCCAGTCAGCACTGACTCCAAGTAACTCAATCTGATCCTATAAAACGTCTTTTCCATGTCAGTTATAACAAAGGCATTTCGTCTGAGCTAACTGAATTGTCATGATACAGCTGCTCATTTCAGGTTTGCAATAGATCATACCTCTGTAATTATGATTATAGGGTCTTATTAGCCCTTGTGCGGTGCAGTCATATGTTCTAAAGCCTTTTTTGGCGTGTATTAGTGGGGAAACCTGTAGATTTTCTGTGGACTCTGGTATATTAGGTGGTTTATAATAAACTCCTATTAGTATTTTATTATTGTTTTTGCCTCCATGTATTTCTACCCACAGTGACTCCACATGTTCATGTCCCTCACTTATATCTTCCTGGAGTGTGGGCTTTAGACAGGACTTTACATAAAGTCATACCCCCCCCCCTCTCTGGTTTTGGCGATCCTTTCTAAACAGACTGTAAGGGCCCATTAACACGACCGTATGCACATTTCCGCATATTATCCGCAATTTTGCGGATAATATGCGGACCTATTCACTTCTATGGGAGAAAAAAAAAGCAGAATGCACACCGTGCGCATTCCGCTTCCGTTTCTCACGGAAGCTATACCGCAAAAAAGATGAAACATGTCCTATACTTGTCCGCAACAGCGGACAAGTATAGGCATTTTGCCTGGGGGCGCCCGGCTGTGTGTTCAGCAACGTTGCAGAACACACGCCGGGCGGCACCCATAGTATTGCGGGTCCGCATTTTTGCAGACCTGCAAACATACGGTCGTGTGAATGGGCCCTAACTCTGTACGTCAACTGCCCAGTCATAGCTATCATCCAGCCATGTCTCAGTTATTCCCACTATGTCGTAGTTCTCCTCACACATCACTAATTCCAGTTCACTAGTTTTATTAGTCAGGCTTCTGGCATTAGTGTACATACAATTAAGAGGTTTATGCATATTTTTTTACCCTACACCTTTCCCTCTGAACTGTTCTGGTCCCTCCTTCCATTCCTTCCCCAGTTCCATTAACTCATTCCCTTTCTCTATCTTCCCCTCTTATGTAATTTTTGTGGTTTATTAGTGGTGGAAAAAAGAAAGGGCTTATTAGCAGTTGTGTGGTGAAGTGAGAAAATTACAGCCTTTTGTAGTGTGTATTAGTGGCAAAAAAAGTTTTATTCGGCGTATAGCGCCAGTTACATTTAGTAAAGCCTTTTTTGTTTTTTATTAGTGGTGAAAAAAAAGAAAGGGATAATTAGCTGTTGTGTGGTGAAGTGAGAAAAATATAGCCCTTAGTAGCGTGTATTAGTGGCAAAATAGTTTTATTTGGTGTATAGCGCCGCAGTTGAATTTAGTAAAGCCTTTTTTTTGCTTCTTATTAGTGGTGGGAAAAAAGAAAGGGCTTATTAGCCGTTCTGTGGTGAGGTGGAAAAATTGCAGGCCTTTTAAGCGTGTATTAGTGGTAAGAAAAGTTTTATTCAGCGTATAACGCCGCAGTTACATTTAGTAAAGCCTTCTTTTTTTCCCACCACTAATAAAAAACAAAAAGAAGGCTTTACTAAATGTAACTGCGGCGTTATACGCTGAATAAAACTTTTCTTAGCACCAATACACGCTTAAAAGGCCTGTCATTTTTCCACTTCACCACAGAACGGCTAATAAGATCTTTCTTTTTTCCCACCACTAATAAAAAACAAAAAGAAAGGGCTTATTAGCTGTTGTGTGATGAAGTGGAAGAATTACAGACCTTTGTATCATGTATTAGTGGCAAAAATAGTTTTATTTGGTGTATAACGCCGCAGTTACATTTAGTAAAGCCTGTTTGTTTTTTATTAGTGGTGGAAAAAAGAAAGGGTTTATTAGCCGTTGTGTGGTGAAGTGAGAAAATTAAAGCCCTTTCTAGCGAGTATTAGTGGCAAAAAAAGTTTTATTCAGTGTATAGCGCCACAGTTACATTTAGTGCAGCCTTGTTTTGTTTTTTTTTAGTGGTGGAAAAAAAAAGAAAGGACTTATTAGCCGTTGTGTAGTGAAGTTGGAAAATTACAGCCCTTTGTAGCGTGTATTAGTGGCAAAAAAAAGTTTTATTCGACATCTAACGCCGCAGTTACAATTAATAAAGCATATTTTGTGTTGTTCATTAGTGGTGGAAAAAAAGAAAGGGCTTATTAGACGTGCGGTGAAGTGAATTATAGCCCTTTGTAGCGTGTATTAATGGCAAAAAAAAGTTTTATTCGACATCTAACGCCGCAGTTACAATTAATAAAGCATATTTTGTGTTGTTCATTAGTGGTGGAAAAAAAGAAAGGGCTTATTAGACGTGCGGTGAAGTGAATTATAGCCCTTTGTAGCGTGTATTAATGGCAAAAAAAGTTTTATTCGGCGTATAGCGCCGCAATTACATTTAGTACAGCCGCCTTTGTTTTTTTTGTTTAATGGTGGAAAAAAAAAAAGAAAGGGCTTATTAGCCGTTGTGTGGTGAAGTGGGAAAATTACAGGCCTTTATAGCGTGTATTAGTGGCAAAAAAAGTTTTATTCGGTGTATAGCGCCGCAGTTACATTTAGTAAAGCCTTTTTTTTTGTTTTTTATTAGTGGTGAAAAAAAAAGAAAGGACTTATTAGCCGTTGTGTAGTGAAGTGGGATAATAGCCCTTTGTAGCATGTATTAGTGGCAAAAAAAAAGTTTTATTCGGCGTATAGAGCCGCATTTGCATTTAGTAAAGCCTTTTTTTGTTTTTTTTATTAGTGATGGAAAAACGAAAGAGCTAATTAGCTATTGTGTGGTGGTGTGAGAAAAATCACAGCCCTTTGTAGCGTGTATTAATGGCAAAAAAAAGTTTTATTCGGAGTATAGCGCCGCAATTACATTTAGTACAGCCTTTTTTTTTGTTTAGTGATGGAAAAAAAAAAGAAAGGGCTTATTAGCCGTTGTTTGGTGAAGTGGGAAAATTACAGGCCTTTATAGCGTGTGTTAGTGGCAAAAAAAGTTTTATTCGGCGTATAGAGCCGCAGTTACATTTAGTAAAGCCTTTTTTGTTGTTTATTAGTGATGGAAAAAAAAAGAAAGGGCTTATTAGTCGTTGTGTGGTGAAGTGGGAAAATTACAGCCCTTTGTAGTGTGTATTAGTGGCAAAAAAGTTTTATTCGACGTCGAACGCCGCAGTGACATTCTATAAAGCATTTTTTATTGTTTATTAGTAGTAGAAATAAAAGGGCTAATTAGCCGTTTTGTGGTGAAGTGGGAATATTACAGCCTTTTGTAGCGTGTATTGGTGTAAAAAAAAAGTTGTATTTGTCGTATAGCGCCACAGTTACATTTAGTAAAGCCTTTTGTTTGTTTCTTATTAGTGGTGGAAAAAAAAATGGGCTTATTAGCCGTTGTTTGGTGAAGTGGGAAAATTACAGCCATCTGGCAAGACATCAGACAGGTTAAAAAAAGGGTTAAGCAAAAAGAACAATTTGTGTATGTTTCCAAATATGATCGATATTCTAAACTACAACCCCTGGCAAAAATTATGGAATCACCAGTCTCTGAGGATGTTCCTTCAGTTGTTTAATTTTGTTGAAAAAAAAACAAAAAAACAAAATCACAGACATGACAAAAAACTAAAGACATTTCAAATGGCAACTTTCTGGCTTTAAGAAATACTAAAAGAAATCAAGAAAAATAATTGTGGTACTAAAGCCAGTAAGTTACATTTTTAGAACGAGCACAGGGAATAAATTATGGAATCACTCAATTCTGAGGAAAAAATTATGGAATCATGAAAAACAAACAAAATAACACTCCAACACATCACTAGTACTTTGTTGCACCACCTCTGGCTTTTATAACTGCTTGCAGTCTCTGAGGCATTGACTTCATGAGTGACAAACAGTACTCTTCATCAATCTGGCTCCAGCTTTCTCTGATTGCTGTTGCCAGATCAGCTTTGCAGGTTGGAGCCTTGTCATGGACCATTTTCTTTAACTTCCATCACAGATTTTCAATTGGATTGACATCCGGATTGTTTGCAGGCCATGACATTGACCTTATGTGTCTTTCTTCAAGGAATGTTTTCACAGTTTTTGCTCTATGGTAAGATGAATTATCATCTTGAAAAATGATTTCATCCCCAAACATCCTTTAAATAGATGGGAAAAGAAAAGTGTCCAAAATGTCAATGTAAACCTGTGCATTTATTGAAGATATAATGGCAGCCATCTCCCCAGTGCTTTTACCTGACATGCAGCCCCATATCATCAATGAATGTGGAAATTTGCATGCTTTTTTCAGACAGTCGTCTGCATAAATCTCTTTGGAACGACACCAAACAAAAGTTGCAGCATCATCACCTTGCCCAATGCAGATTCGAGATTCATCACTGAATATGACTTTCATCCAGTCATCCACAGTCCACGATTGCCTTTCCTTAGCCCATTGTAACCTTGTTTTTTTCTTTTTAGGTGTTAGTGATGGCTTTCTTTTAGCTTTTGGGTATGTAAATCCCATTTCCTTTGGCGGTTTCTTACAGTTCGGTCACAGACGTTGACTCCAGTTTCCTCCCATTTGTTCCTCATTTGTTTTGTTGAACATTTGCTTTTTTCAAGGCATATTGCTTTAAGTTTTCTGTCTTGACGCTTTGATGTCTTCCTTGGTCTACCAGTATGCTTGCCTTTAACCACCTTCCCATGTTTTTTGTACTTGGTCCAGGTTTTAGACACACTTGACTGTGAACAACCAACATCTTGTGCAACATGCGTGATGATTTACCCTCTTTAAGGAGTTTGATAATCCTTTCCTTTTTTCAATTGACATCTCTGGTGTTGAAGCCATGATTCATGTCAGCCCACTTGTTGCAACAGCTCTCCAAAGTGTGATCACTCCTTTTTACCTGGATACTAACGAGCAGATTTAATCTGATGCAGGTGTTATTGTTTGTAATGAAAATTTGCAGGGTGATTCCATCATTTTTTTCCTCAGAATTGAGTGATTACATAATTTATTCTCTGTGCTCGTTCTAAAAATGTAACTGTTACTGGCTACCACAATTATTTTTCTTGATTTCTTTTAGTATTTCTTAAAGCCAGAAAGTTGCCATTTGAAATGCCTTTAGTTTTTTGTCATGTCTGTGATGTTTTTTTTTTCAACAAAATTAAACAACTGAAGGAACATCCTCAGAGACTGGTGATTCCATAATTTTTGCCAGGGGTTGTATTTTAGAATATCGATCATATTTGGAAACATACACAAATTGTTCCTTTTGCTTAACTCTTTTTTTTTTAACCTGTCTGATGTCTTGCCAGATGGCTGTAATTTTCCCACTTCACCAAACAACGGCTAATAAGCCCATTTTTTTCCCACCTCTAATAAAAAAAAACCCACAAAGGCTTTACTAAATGTAACTGCGGCGCTATAAGCAGAATAAAACTTTGTTGCCACTAAAATTGGGAGAATGTTTGCGGATAACCCCTTTTGCCTATAAAAAAAAAGTGACTCTCTGAATAACATGTTGATTAGAAGTGACATACACCCTAAAAAAAATGAAAAGACAGAGTTTTGTTGCAACCCAGAGGGGTACTTTCCCCTGCCTGAGCTGTGGGCATTGTAGTGCTATAATTAAAGGTAACACTGTAGTGCACCCCACACAGGGAGACAAAATACAAATTAAAGATCTTGAAAAACGTGAAACACATAACGTCATATACTGCTTAAAATGCCCATGTGGTAAGATATATGTTGGGCAAACATCTCGGGCTATAAGGATCAGAATCAATGATCATAAGTCCAGCATTAGGAAAGAACTGAGAAGGGAGAATAAGATGGATAGAGTGGAGGTGTCAGATCTTAGGTGGGAGGTAGTAAAAAAAAAAAAAAAAGTAAAAAAAAAGTGGAGACAATGAGGAGGAGAACGGTTACAAAGGGAGACTTTTTGGATAGTGAAACTGCAGTCTTTAATACCTAAAAGGTTAATTGAAATTTGTAGCTTTAGTGCATTTATGTGATTGATCACTTTTATGTATTAGGGTTATTTATGTTTATGTATTTTGTATAAAGAATATGGTTTGTATATATATGTATCAGCTGTTGGTGCTATAAATACCCCACCTCCCCCTCTACCTACACGCATGAGTAAGGGGGTGTGTTCTTCCAAAACATCATGTGGAGGGGAGGTGGTGTGAATGATGTCTTGTCTGTCTCAGCATCCCTCATGAAATACCATTTTATATTGGAATGAGGTAAGGAAATAAAAACAAAAGGTTTTGTACCAGCAACATGGGAGTATGACTATTGCTTACTCACATACAATATTGGCACAATGTGGTAAAAGGTCTGCAAGCTTGAAAGACTGTCAGATCTGCAAATTTCTCTTTCAGATTATAGAGACCCTCGTCATAGGATTGAAATTCCTGCAGAATGTCTTTAGTGGCGTGAATGCCTAAAATTAAGGGTGGGGATGAAAGAGGTAGCTTGTCTTGGCCTCAACATCCTCGCCAATAACCTACCACTCGTTCCTATGTTCATAAAAAAGTCTCTCGAGCTGGTCTCTAGCTTCAAGGTATTTTTGGTCTATCAGTTTCCTAAGGGTGGTTCTCGTGTCAGACAGCTCCTGGTAGGCCTCAGAAGAGAGGGAGCTTTTATGTCACTTCTCCAGTATGGATAACTTTTGGAGAAGTGTATGAATCTCTGCAGTCTGCATTTTCTTAAAGGGAACCTGTCAGCTCCGAAACACCCCCTGAACTAGAGTAAGCGGTGTATAGTGTAGATGGTGCTGAATCCGATTATGTAATTTGTATCTTCATACTCCCTTCCATTCCGATGCTGTGCTCCCACAAACCGGCAGTAAAATGCATTGAGAGGACTCTTCTTTGAGTCCTCTCCATTATATGAGTGAGCACTGGAGTCCAGTAAGTGCATTTTACTGCTGGTTTGTCAGAGCACAGAGTCAGAATGCAAGTGAGTATGAAGATAAAAATTACATAACCAGACTCGACGTCACTTACACTATATACTGCTTACTCTAGTTTGGAGGGTGTTTCAGAGCTGACAGGTTCCCTTTAAGTCTAGAAGTGTGCGATAGGAGTCTACCCCGTACCACACATTTAAAGGCTTCTCATCGAATCATGGAACCAAAAGGTATCTGCCGCGTGAACCTCCACAAATTCCGAGATAACGGATCTAACATCTGCCACTCAGACAGGGTCCCTAAGAATGTTGTCATTGAGCTTCCATGAGCTCCTGGGTCGTGTAGGGTATCCCAACCCCAGGGACACCCAGATGAGGGAGTGGTCAGAGAAGAAGTTCATTGCCTACTGCAGGGGACAAGTCAAGAAGTGAATGTGAAATAAAGAGTCGTTGATACAAGTTGAGTGGTGGAGAAAAAGGTGAATTTTTTTGTGGCAAGAGAAAGAATACACCGTATGTCCACCAGTTTCAAGGACTGCGGAAGTCTCCGGAATCTACAGACTGCCCCAGCAGACATAGAGGACTTACCTGTTGAAGAATCTTACGAAGCATCTAAAGGGAAGTTGAAATCGCCACCTAGAATGATCGGGAGGCCATCTGCATAGTCATCCAAAGCAGCAAACACTGAGGAGGCAAACGAGATCTGCCCCATATTAGAGAAGTGGACATTGGCTAGCACAAGTGTCCTAGAAGAAAGGGACAGTTTAAGAAAGAGGTACCGGCCTCAGTCATCCAATTTGGTGTAAGGGACCAATTTGTGAATGGCTATGGAGACCCCTCTGGCCTTGGCAACAGCAAATGTGCTATGGGACCACACCAAGAAAAACCTATTCCTGCAAGAGGAAACGTGTCCTGATTTAAAGTTTGTTACTGCAAGAGGGTTATTGCAATCCTCTGCTTATGAAGGTTACACAGGATTTGGTTTCTCTTGGTGGGTTCATTCAAGCCGTTCAGTGTATGAGCATATTTTGATAGTAGCCAATGTTTCGGTAGGTAAAAGCATGACAGGCAAGTTGAAACATTGATATTTTTGGTGGAGGTATACCCACTGTTGTTGGCTTAAATACTCTCATGATATAATAGCACTATAGTGTAAACTTTTTAAGTTTTCTATAATTTCAGTCGAAAGCTTTTTTTGTGAGTAGTGTATATATACACCTAACAACTAATTTAGTGGTTATGCTCTGTAAAAGGAAGTTTGTGTGTGCCATTGTGTACTGGAGGGGGGGGGGGGGGGGGGGGGGGGGGGGTGCTCATTTACACATTGGACAGGAATTCTTTTGTACCTTTGGTTGCACAGATTCTGAGCTATCCTCAGGGGGTCTACGCACAAGATGATGTCAAATCCCTGCGCCTTAGGTCGGGGGTGGGAGCATTTTCTACTTAAATAGCCCAAGACAGGAAAAAAGGCCGAACTGGATGGACAGATGTCTTTTTTCGGCCTTATAAACTATGTTACTATGTTACTATGTTACTATGTTTGATGTTTTTTGGTAGGTGAGGCGAAAAAAAAAAAAAGCTGTTTTGGCTTAATTTTTATTAGATTTTTTTTTTACACAGTTCAGTTGATGGGGAGATCATGTGATATTTTTTATAGAGCCGTCATTGCGGACACGGTGATACCAAATAGGTCTATTTTATTTATTTTTATTTGTAACATTTTTTTAATTACATATTTGGGGGGGAATTTTTTTATGTGAATTTTTTATAATACTCTATTTTTTTTAATTGTTTTATTTTTTATTTTACACTTTGTGTCCCCCATAAGGTCATACAAGACCTTCACTTCACTTTTTTTTTTTTACACTTGATTTCTCCTGTAACTAACTGGGGCTGACATAGTAGCCCCAGTTACAGGGGAAATACATCCCCAGAGAGGCTGTACAGCATAATACTATGCTATACAGCCTCAGTGCAGGGCTGATTGGGTCTATGAGAGACCCGGCAGCTCCCGCACTCTCCCGGCCCCGGCGATCACGTGACCGCCGGGCCGGAACAGGAAGCGCAATAGCTTCCTGATCTGTATACACAGCGCTCGGTGAGCGCTGTGTATACAGCGATCTACAAGGCAGGGACCCCTGGGAACGGTCCCTGCCTTCTCTTTGGGGTACACCACTGTTCAGAAACGTCCATTCAGAGATAGATAACCACTTCCCGGACGTTTATATACTATGGGCGGACGGGAAGTGGTTAATGTATTAGTAGTGTTTGTATATATTTATATAGTTCATGTGGATATATATACACACACACACACACACACACACACAGAGTAAAATAATAGACTAAACTTTGTAGTGTGTAATAAAACCATTATCTAATATATAAAGCTGAGTATGTGTGTATATCCACGGAATCCGAACTGTTGCATTTACAATCACAAAATTTGGCACACAGGTACATCAGGTGTCCGGGAAGGTTTTAGACCGGGTCTCAGCTCTCTAGGACTTACCGTTGCTGAGATAATCCCAAAAAATGCATTAGCCAATAGAAGCCTGCAGTTCTCTCTCTTCATATCTCAACTGCCATACACACGGTCACATGTCCCTTATCAGCCAATAGAAACTCACAGGCCCTTAGTCTCTACATACACACAGTTTTACACCAGGTTTTCATAACAACCCAGCCATGTTTCTTCACTGCTGTAGGTCAGCTTTAAAGGGGCAGGGTGCTATGGATGACACTGTTAAGGAAGAGGAGTGCTGTGGAGGTCACAGTTAAGGGGGCAAGTAGGGTGGCCATTCAGGCCAGCCTCAAAAGACGGACTTAAAAACCCCACCCCCAGGTTTCACTAAGCCACACCCCTCCCACGCCGCAGTCATCAGGGGGATTGAAAAAAATTGAAGGTAAAAATCAACTTCTGTCAGCTGCAGGGGTGGGAGGAAGGATGACTGCAGCTGACAGCTCCCTGCAGCTCACGCTCAGACAGCACATATATTAACTTAGATGATGTTCTAATTGTGATGCACCTGTATTATTGCTTCATGAATAGTCTCAAGTCCCCAGTACACATCAGGAAGCAATGAGCTCAAAACCACCAACAGGTCAAGGATCTGACCAACACTGAGCAATTTGTGATGGATCAAAATATGTTCATAAACCGATCTTGTGAGGTGGTCTAAATACATTTCAGTACTTAGTACCTATCAAAAGATCTTCCAAAGACAGACAACCAATGAATTGGAGACAGGGCTATTATCTGTCTAGTTTGATCTCAGGTGTGACAGGAATACTACACACAAATATTGTTTCCAAATTTATTGGTCAAAAGTCTGAGAAACACATGACAAAGCTGAGAGAAGGGAGAAGGGACAAAAAGAAAAAAAAACTGTAAGGGGAAAAAACTGAATATGCATTAAAGAATATAGCAGGCACAATTCTTTTAAGTACCGTGAAAGCAAATACATTACAATATAAAAAACTAATGCGATTTCAACAGAAAACAGCTGCATGTAGTTACAATATTTAACAGTGTCCTTGACAGACCAAATACTGACATACCACATTAAGAAAATGGTCTTATAGTAAGCAAAAGTACAAAATAATTCCACAAGAGGAAAAAAAACAAAAAAACCCCAAAAGCTCTACAATATAGGGTCAAGTACACACTTATATTCCCCAAGCAGCACTCATGTTCACACTGCTAGACATTCCAGCAATTCCATTAATTCCCACTGAGCCTCGTGTTCCACTGCTGTAGTAACTGTTGTTTAAACCACTTTGATTTCCTAGAAAAACAAAAAAATAATTACATTATACATAAAATCATTTTAAGTCGTAAAGGGGTTGTCCAGGATTTTGATGGCCTATACTCAGGATTAATATCAGATCAGCAAGGTTCTGACACGACAGGTCAACAATTTTGTTGAAGCTTACGCTTTGTTTTGTTGAAGCTAATAACTGCAGCACTGCTCCCAATCACTTCAATCCTGAGGATAGACCATCAATATGAAAATCCTGGACAAGTGTATGGGAGCGATCCTTCCTACTGAAATGAATGGGGTGGTTAGGTGTAATTACACCTACTCACAATTACCCATTACGGCTAGGATGTAAACAGCGAAGAGGAGGCAGCGCTGATACGGCGCGCGCCTCCTCTTCAAACAGCTGATCAGCAGGGGTGCTGGGTGTAGGACCCCCGCCGATATGATATTGATGACCTATCCAAATTCTCATTTTGGGGTACCGACATTTTGATCTGGTCATGAAAGTGATAACTCTGGTGAAAAAAAGCTTCACAGTGTGAGACACCAAGGTCATGTGGAAATATGTAGCAAACTATCTTTACAGCTATACAAATTCTTAAGTAGCACTTAACTAGCTAGCCAATAAAAGCTGCCACCGTGAAACAAATTTTATTAATCACTATTAAAGGTGTTATCAAAGACTATTAAATGTCTCCCCATATGCCAGGCTCCTCACAATGAAAATACTTGACTGCCTCCATACGCTGCTCCTGGTCCCCGCACCTTCGCCTCGACATTTATCCGTGTATGGGGAGAAGCAGCAGAAGCTATGTGGGGACCAAGAGCGGGAAGGCAGGTAAGTGTATTCAGCGTGAGGGGCCCAGGCATATGGGGGACATTTAATAGTCTTGGATAACCCCTTTAAAAAACACTCAGAGCTAGTGTCCAGCCCGATACAAAATATCAAATAGTAAACAAATAGGGCACATAAAGAACAGCTATAATTCAGTACCAGAATCCAATGGAACCATAGTAAACATGCAGACTGGGAACAAATTCAATACTAGTTAAATGCCAAGTAGTTTTCACTCACAAGCCTACATGAAGTGCAGTCATGCCAATCGCAATGACGTATAGTATTCTAACTTGCATCTGAATCAACCGAATACAATTGTCATGGTTCCCTCATCTGCTGCCTCTGTATGGTAGCAGGTGCTGATGAATTTTTCATCGTCTGGCTCCTTCTAACGTTCACAGTGATTATAGCAGACTTCCCTGGCTTTTGATTTCTGGATTTGACTATAGTGTTGGCTTCTGGTACCATATTTGATCTCCTGGTTCTGACTCTTTGGTGTGATTTGGGTCTTTTGACCCAGGTGCAACATATACTGCATAGATCGTTTGGCTTTTGACCATCCGTAATAAATTACAATATCTGGTTCACTGGAAAGGTTATGTTCCTGAGGAAAGGTTATGGGTGTCAGCCGATGAGGTCCATGCTGATCAGTTGGTTAAAAAGTTCCATGAGCTACGTTCTGACAAACCTAGTCCTATTGAGGGTCCAGTGGCCCCGCCTGAAAAGAACAGCACTGTCATAATTCCCCGGCTGCTACTGCTGCCCCTTATGGCAGCAGCGTCCAGTTGCCGGGGGAACCAGAAATATAGCATGGCTCTTCTGAACGTGGGAGCGCACGGGTGGCAGCTCCACCTGGCATGAGCTGTGTCTTTCTTGGCATGGAACACTGGCACCTGTATTATACAGGTATCAGTGAATTTTTCATCCTCTGGCTTCCTATACTGTTCATAGTTATTACTGCAGGCTTCCCTGGCTTTTGATTTCGGGTTTGGACTTGTGACTACGGTTTTAGCTTTTGATGTTCTGGTATCGTATTTGATCTCCCAATTCTGACTCTAAGGCACGATTTGGGTTAATGAGGTTTTTGCCATTTTAAATAGCAGACACCCGCGGCATATGTATGTAATCAGCCATAAGGCTGAGATCGGGGAACCTGTTACTATGCTGAAATAGAAGCCTCGAGCAGGCTTCACACCCTATTTCAGGCAAATACCAAAAAGGCCACTAGGTGGCAGCATTGGATCATTATTGTGCAAATTAAAGTGTTCTTTGATGGCTATATGGCCAGCAAAGAACCCTAAGGGCAATCTAATGATTGCCAGTTATTGTCACCCAAGGTGACAAAAAAAAAAAGTTTACAAATATAAAAAAATAAAAACTATAAAAGTTTAAATCACCCCCCTTATAAATAAAAATACTTAATAAAAAAATAAACATAATGGGCAACTTTGAGTACGAAAATGCCCATAAAATTAAAACATAACAATATTAATGGCATACGACAAATTATGTAATGGGAAAAAAAATAAAAACACCCAATTCGCCATTTTTGTCACTTCAACTCCACAATGATTTTTTAAAAAAAGGGATCAAAAAGTCGCACACACTCCAAATTGGTATCACCGAAAAGTTCAGATTGTCCCGCAAAAAATTAGCCCTAACACAGTCCTGTACAAATAACTACAAAAAAGTTATAGGGGCCAGAATATGGTGATAAAATTATTTTTTTACTCAGGTTTTAATTTTGTTTCAGTATTAAAAGGCAAGAAAAAAAAATATACAAGTGTGGTATCGTTTTAACCGTACTGACCTGGAGAATGAAGAACAGGTCAATTTTACCCCAGTGTACGGTGTAAAAAATAAAAAACCTTGTCCGAATTGCATTTTTTTTCAATTCTACCCCATTTGGAATTTGTTTTCAGCTTCCCACTTCATAGCATGTAAATGGCGCCAATAGAAAGTACAACTTGCCCTGCAAAAAATAAGACCACATAAGGCTATGTGAACAGAAAAATAAAGAAGTTAGGACTATGGGAAGGCTGGGAGCCAAAAAACGAAAAAGCAAGAGTGGAAAATCCCAGAGTCCTGAAGGGGTTAAATTATGCCCCTGTCGTTTTAATATAGGGAATGGATGGGTTATGGTTTTTAGGGGAGGGGCTATAAGTTGTGATTTTTTTAGTTTTGTTTTTATTTTACACTTTGTATCCCATACTGTCTTATAAAAACCTTTGGGGCCCATTGATTTCTCTGTAACAGAGGCTGACATATCAGCCTTCATTACAATGGAATTTTACCTATGCAGGCTTTTAAGAGGACCTTTCACCACTCCTGACACGTCTGTTTTAATAGCTTCATGCATTTCCCACGTAATAATTCTGGAGCATCTATTCTTATGGCTCTATGTTGTTCCATTCCTTTATTATTTCTACTAGAAGTTATGAATGAATTGCTAGCGGTGTGCAGTAAGGGTACAGAGGGGTGTTAACCAGTTGAGGGTGTGTACCTGCAGTCTGACAATGGCAGCACTGATTGGATAGATCGAGTCTGCAGGTACATACCCCAATATTTAAACTCTACCAAGTGGTCAAGTAGTTAACCCTTATCTGACCACCCATCATAATTTAAACAGCAGACACTCCGGCCTAATGTCTGCAATCGGCGAGAACATCGATTGCAGACATTTACCGTATTGTTAGCTTTATAAGACACTTTTTTCCCCCAAAAGTATGGGGAAAATGGCCGTGTGTCTTAGAAAGCGAATACTAGTGAGCGCTTCCAGTATGGAAGCGCTCACTAGTATGCATTAGGTGCCGAGGGCAGGGAAGAAGCACTGCAAGCGCTTCCGATACTTACCCTCCCTGGTCTTCTTGCTAGGGCCGGCGCTGCACTTTGCTGACCCCGTACAGCATCAGGACGTGGGGCGTGCAGCTGGTGAAGACAGGGGAGAGCGACTTCTGTCAGAGATGAAGAGGAGCTGCGGCACAGGACAGGTAAGAGGAGTTTTTTTTTTATTTTAGTCTGATGGGGGTCTGAAAGGGCTGATCTGAGGACTGATGGGGGTCCAACATGGAGGGCTGATATGGTGGTCTGATGCAATGTCCTGATATTTATGGGGGGGTCTGATATAAGGATCTGACATGAGGTCTGATGAAAAATATATTTTTTTCTTACTTTCCTACTCTACCCTTCAGATACCATGGTCAAATGTGGCCACAGCATCCGAGAGCTAAAAAGAACCTAATGATAATCAGGTGAACCATTTATTTCCTGTGGGAGCTTTGGTGCCTCAAGATTCCAAGGAGGCCGCAGGCATATTCTTATATACGTACATAGTGAAATTCTCAAACTTAAATGCTAATGCATTGGAGTCTATGAGAGAAGTTATCTGGTGATCGCATGTTCAAGTTCCCTAGAAGAACTTTCAAAGCGTGTTAAAAAAAAAAAAAAAAAAAAAAAAAAAAAAAAAAAGTATAAACAGTAATCAAAAAGTCACCCCTCCCCAAAAATGGTATCAATGTAAAGTAAATAAATAAAATAATTGTCCAGGTCCACAGACATAAAAATACAAAAGTTAGGCCCCACTCACACGACCGTATGAATGGGGCCGTATCTATCCGCAAAAATGCGGGAATAGATGCGGCCCCATTCACCTCTATGGCTCCGTGCCGCGGCTCTTTTGAAGCATGTCTATACTTGTCCGTGCGCACGGACAAGTATAGGCATTTTCAATGGGGCCGCACGGCGTGTGTTCCGAGCGCTGCGGAACACACGCCGGGTGGCCCCCGTATATTTGCGGGTCTGCAGTAATGCGGGCCCGCAAATATATGATCATGTGAATGGGGCCTTAAAAGGAGTCAAGATAAAAAAAAAAACAAAAAAAAAAAAAAACACACTGGAAAAAAAAATAGTACAGAGTACAATTCTTTCTGCAAAAAACAATCCCTCATACGGTTATGTGAATGGAAAAATAAAAGGTATGAAAGAATACTGTACTAAAAGCCTATATTTAGAAAATGTACAGTAGGAGTTTTTTTGAGGGAAGGATTTAAAATACAAAAACAGTATATATATCTATATGTAATGTCCTGTTCAGAAGTAATTGGAAGAACTTCTTACCAGACCCCAATGCTGATCACATTCGGTTAACCCCTTGGATGTTGTGGTCAAATATGACTACGGCATCTGAGCGACCCTGCGCCCTTAACTGCGTTCCCCGGCTGAGATTTCGGGAACTTGTTACAGTATAATAATAGCTACCAAAGCTTGATTGAGGCTTTGCGCTATTACTAGTATATACACCAATACAGACCAGCAGGTGGCAGCACTGTATTGTTATAAAACCCACAGAACCACTTAAAAAACTAAAATAAAACCATCAAAATCAGCATCGTTGTGTGGGAAAACACCCATACTATTAAAATGTAACTATTTATCCCATACGGTGAATGGCTTAATGGGGGAGAAGAACAAAAAAAAAAAGGGGCAAATTTAACTTTTTTTTTAAATCACTTCAGTTCCCCCACTTCAGTTCAGAGCTGAACCCGGACATAACCTTAATTTCACCAGGCAGCCTGCCTGAGGTTAGCATCGGAGTATCTCATGCTCCGATGCCCTCCGCTAAATCGTGCAGGGCAAAGGCATTTAGCCCGGTTCTTCCTGGGCTCTGCCAGGCGGAGGCTTCTGCCCAGCAGTGAGCCCGGTGACGTCACCAGCACTGATAGGCGGGCTTTAGCGCTACCCTAGCCAGTAAAACTGCTAGGGCAGCGCTAAAGCCAGCCCATTAGAGCCGGTGACGTCACCGAACACACTGCTGGGCGGAAGCCTCCGCCCGGCAATGTGTGTTCACAAACAAAAGTGCCCTTGCCCTGTGCGATCCAGCGCAGGGCAAGGGAGGGCATCGGAGCATGAAATGCTCCGATGCTAACATTAGGCAGGCTGTCTGGGTGAAATTAAGGGTATGTCCAGGTTCAGCTCTGAACCCGGACAACCCCTTTAAGCCTTGCACAGTAAAATAATTACTTTAGTGTCATCTGAAAAAAATAACACAGAAGAGGACAGTACACTGCTACAGATGGATCTGGATAGGTTGGAGGCTTGGGCAGTTAAAGGGAACCGGTCATCTCCGAAACACCCCCTGAACTACAGTAAGCGTTGTATAGTGTAAGTGATACTGAATCCGATTATGTAAGTTTTATCTTCATACTCCCTTCCATTCCGACGATGTGCTCCCACAAACTTGCAGTAAAATGCACTCACTGGACTTTGAGTCCTTTCCATTATGTGAGTGAGCACTGGAGTCCAGTGAGTGCATTTTACTGCAGGTTTGTGGGAGCACAACATCAGAATGCAAGTGAGTATGAAGATAAAACTTACATATTCGGATTCAGCATCACTTACACTATACACCGCTTACTCTAGTTCAGGGGTTGTTTCTAAGATGACAGGTTCCCTTTAAGTCGAAGATGAGGTTTAACACTGACAAATGTAAGGTTATGCATATGGGAAGGAATAATGCAAGTCACCAGTACATACTGTTCGTGTAACAGACTCCATCTTGTCACAGTTGTTAATGTAACTGACTCCATCTTGTCACAGTTGTTAATGTAACTGACTCCATCTTGGCTCTAAGCAAACTTTTCCAAACTGCTTAAGGACATTCCAGTATAAGGTGTGGGAAGGGGGTGGTGGGCAACAAGACTTGCTTGCTCTGTCCTGACTCAAGGCCATCATGCCTTGTTATCTATAGGGCCCATTCACACGACCGTGTGAATGGGTCCGCATCTATTCCGCATTAAAAAAAAAAAAAAAAATAGAACATGTCCTATTCTTGTTCGCAACAGCGGACAAGTATAGGCATTTTCAACGGGGCACCCGGCTGTGTGTTCCGAACATTGCGGAACATACGCCGGGCGGCATCCATAGTATTGCGGACCCGCAATACTAAGGTCTTGTGAATGCGACCATAATCTGATTGTTCAGTGTCCTATACCATAAATCTTTGATTGGCTTTGTGTTTGTGTCTTTGTAACAAAGTAACATAGTTTGTAAGGCCGAAAAAAGACATCTGTCCATCCAGTTCAGCCTGTTTTCCAACAAGTTGATCCAGGGGAAGGCAAAAAAAAAACCCCTGTGAGGTAGAAGCCAATTTTCCTCACTTTAGGGGGAAAAATTCCTTTCCGACTCCAGTCAGGCAATCAGAATAACTCCCTGGATCAATAAATGTATAAATAAACACTGAGGAAGAGAAACCCGGACTCTATTGTACACCAACTCTATGTGTGCTTGATGTCCCCTGGCTGGTGAATGGTATGAACCTTGAAAACTTCATTTTTAGCAGAGGAAGCTACTCTAACAGTATTTGGGGGCTCTTGTCCGTGATCCCCACCTGCCTTGACTGAAGCAAGAAGGGAGCTCCCAAGAGGAAAGGAGAGACATAAAAACCGCGGTGAGTAAGCCCTTGTCTTACTGATCTCTCGCCTTCCCTCTCTAGGCGAGTTCTCTTTTCAGTCCGGGTGGGAAACGGGGAATCTCAGGGAACTTGTCAAGGTTCATTTGTCTGTTATTTGTCGTGTTTGTCCCTGTTGATACATTAGGTTATGTGTGTGAAAGGAGAGTGAATGACAGGAGCGCTTCTCTTGTGATTCCAAAACGTGGACCCAGAATAAATACCGAGAGATAACACCAAACGGCATTGTCCGAGGTGTTCCTGGGTCCACTGGAATCAAATCAGAAGTTGATCCTTGCAAGGC
Organism: Rhinella marina; assembly: GCA_900303285.1. Lineage (NCBI taxonomy): Eukaryota > Metazoa > Chordata > Amphibia > Anura > Bufonidae > Rhinella > Rhinella marina. Next base: position 22,921 of record ONZH01015348.1, read on the forward strand.
TGATTTGTGACCCAGTGAGGCGCAAACAGCCAGGAGAAAGAGATAGACAGTACAAGATTCAAAGGAGTGTGAGACTGCTGTGAGAGATGGTACATGTGGAGTGAACACAGAGTGTCTGCCATGGAGTATGATTGAGTGATAAGAGACCCATAATGCTCATATACGTGTAGATAAGCCCTGCGATTACTGTATGAAACAGACAATCAGCATAGACCTATGCATATCTGGTCAGTCGGTGGCTGTGTGGGACAGTGATATCTTTTTGTGGCTGAGGGTGATAGTGTGGTTGAACTCATCTCAGGACTCTTTTGGCGATGGTGACTCTGTTGTGTCTCTGCTCAAAGATCAGAGAAAGGGGTACCGTTGTAAGGCATACGGACCTGTGTTAAGGAATGCAGTTCTCCAAAAGGGGCAGGGACGTCCCTAGAAAAATTGATCCCGCAAGTAGGCGCAGCTACCCTATTAGGAGATGATGATGGGCTCACAAAATAGCAGAAGACTCAGGTCGGCAAACTGAGGTAAAGTCAGTCCCAGGGAGTGAATGCTATGGATTTTTGTGAGGGATCGTAAGTTATAGTAAAAAAAAAAAAAAAAAAAACTCAGGTGGCTGAACTGAGGTAAAAGTCAGTCCCAGGGAGTAAATAATATGGATCTTAAAGGGTTTCTGTCACCAGCTTTTTCGGTATGAATCAGGCTGACATTAGAGATGTGCTAATGTCACCTGATTCTATATATATATATATATATATATATATATATATATATATATATATATATATATATCTGTTTTATTTACTGGTGCCCCCATTTTTATATAAAATGAACTTTTTATTTTATGCTAATAAGGCCTCTAGGTGCAAGGGGCGTTACCCCTGCTCCTAGAGGCTCTGTTGATTGACAGGACCAGGCAGAGAAGAAACACTCCATTCACCATAGCTTGCAAGGACCTTCAATGATGTCATGACCATGTGATCAGTCAGGAGGAGACAGGCTGTTTGTGTGATCCTAACCATGTGACTGATCACATGGTCATGACATCATGAAGGTCTTTGCAAGCTATAGTGAAAGGAGTGCTTCTTCTCTGCCTGGGCCTGTCAATCAACAGAGCCTCTAGGAGCAAGGGGTAACGCCCCTTGCACCTAGAGGCCTTATTAGCATAAAAGTTCATTTTATATGAAAATGGGGGCACCAGTAAATAAAACAGATATATATTTGGAATCAGGTGACATTAGCACATCTCTAATGTCAGCCTGATTCATACCGAAAAAACTGGTGACAGAAACCCTTTAAGGGAGGATTGTCAGTGGAAGGTATAAAGGAGGTGATAAAAAGGGGGAAAATGACCAGGTGTTTGGATAAATTTTGAGGTTCCAGTAGAAAGAAAGGAAATGGATAGAAAAAGAAAGGTGAAGGAAAAGGTGAAAGCATGGCTGGAAGTGTCTGAGTAAGTGAAGAGTAGAAGGAGTAAGAAGGTAGAGGAGAGCTAATGTATGTGGTAGAGTAGTAAGATTATGCTAATAAGCACCTAACCACAGCCTGAGAGTCCCATTAACCTTCCCCAATAATAATCGCAGTTCGCCGCCGCCTCCTTCTGATCCCATCATATAACTTCTTCCTCTCACTGTCACACCACAGCCAGGAACCACTTTCCCCTGGGATGTCAGCACAGTAGGTGGAGTTGAAGGCACTTGCTGCAGCGTGTATGATGGCGGAAGGACAGGTCGCTAACATATTCATTCACTCCAGGTATGTTTTTGGCATAGCGCATGATTATGGACCCATTTGGAAAAGTAGCTTTGCTGAATCCTCAGGTAAACCATTGAAGAAAGCCCAATTGTTCAGGGCCTTGCAGTTGCCAACAGAGGTTGCCGTTATCGAAGTGTAGGCGCACAAGGAAGATACCTCTGCAGAAGCCAGAGGAAACTGCAGGGCTGGTGAAGCAGCAAAGGCTGCCATTCTACTTCCCCTTCCCGTAGTGCCACTTTACAGCAGCAATTGGGAAGGTTCATTGGTCATTGCTGGCCTAAATGCAGAACTAGGCTTCCAATGAAGAAATGAGGGGATGGAAGTTAAAGGGGCTGAGAAGAGGCAATAAGAAATCTTGGTAGTAGAGAACAAACTTTACCTGCCCTCTACCCCATGATGACCCATCTGACACATGGACCTACAAATGCTTCAAAGGAAGCCATGGTAAGTTTGGTAGGTAATTTCTAGATTGCCCTGGGATTCAACAATGTGGCTACATGCTTTGTGCAGGCCTGCCTGATCTGCGCTTGCCGTAACACTGGAAAAATGATTAAGGCTTCCTCTAAGCTCACCCAAAGCTATCATACCCGTTCCAGCGACTGCAGATAGATTTCATCCAACTATCAAAGGTGGGACAGTATGAGTTGTGCTCGTCTGTGTGAATCTCTTCTTAGGGTGGCCAGAAGCATGGTCTATTATCAAGGTGACTGCAAGGACCGTGTCCAAGAAGCTCCTCTACTGGTATCTAGGCATGGTAAACTATACAGAGAGATAGAGGTATACACTTCCCAGCAGTAGGACAGGAAATACTAGGAGCATTAGAAACAGAACAGGCTCACACACCATATATCATCCACACTGAAGCTCAAGATTCAGAAGGCAATTGCAGAGAATAGAAAACCCTGCATGTCTCCCTATTGCACCCTGCAACAGGAACTGATCCATGTGTATATATTTGTGTTACAGTACAGTGATCCCTGAATATACAATGGCCTCAAGATACAATATTTTTAACACACAGTGGTCTTTTCTAAGTTGAAACTGGACTCAACATACAACGTCTCAGACCCAGATCAAACCAATCAAGGCCTATTCCCTGTTAAAATATCTGTATTAGTTGCTAGTTAGCAGCTATTCCTGGATGTTATATGCAAGGACTTGTTTAATCTGACTTAGTTATCTGCTTATTTTTCTTAAATCTTTGTTTTCTCTTATCTTGGATGACATTTTGGGGCTTTGGAACCAATTACTCAACATACAACAGTTTCAACATATAATGGTCGTCCTGGAACCAATTAATATTGTAACTTGAGGACCACTGTAGATGTTTCTTTTCCAGATCCTTATTCTTTACCCCAGCCCCATTACCTGAAGTATTCTGTGTGTGAATTGGTGTCTATGCATTGACCCGCATAGCACTCTGCGGCACTGTATAGGTTAACCCTCTCTTGCTCTGTTGGCAGGTGTCAGACTGAGGTGCTGATCAGCCTTGCTATGTATTCTGTGTTTTGTGTATTTCAATGGGGACATTTTTGTTTATTGTTATTTTTGAACATGTTTTATAGAGGTGTTTTGGCCTCACCTAATCATGTCCATGTCTTTTCCTCGAGGCCCATCAATAACTACACTGAGACAAGTCTGGAAGAGCTACAGCTCACTCAACCTATGCACAAGCCAATCATCCCCACTCCTTTCACCCAGAACAACAGGAGATGCCCGGTGTGTGACGGATGGAACCCGAACATTCTAGATATTTGTGTCTATTATGATAGCTAGGGCTGGGCAAGGTTCCAGAGGTCCCAGAGTCCCACCCTCAGGGGCTGCTGGGATCATAGGGGTAGAACATCACAGATGAAGGGACAGGATAAGGGACAGAGGTTGCCAAGGGCTAAAGGCGAGACTGCACAGACCTTGTCCACACATTCCACCATAACCTGCTCGCTCTGTCCTGAAATAAGGCTATCATGCTCTGTTATCTATAATCTGATTGGTCAGTGTCCTATACCATAAATCTTTGATTGCCTTTGTGTTTGTGTCTTTGTGTATAAATAAACACTGAGGAAGGGGAAACCCGGACTCTATTGTACACCAACTCTGTGTGTGCGCTTGATGTCCCCCGGCCGGTGAATCGCATGAACCTTGACAACTTCATTTTTAGCAAAGAAAGCTACTGTAACAATACTAAATGGTAAAACACTGAGTAACACCGACATGGAAAAGGACCTAAGAATTTTCGTGAAAAGCAAACTAAGCTGCAGAAACCAGTATCAGACCACTGCTGCCAAGACCAATAAGATAATGGGTTACATCAAAAGGGGCATAGATGCCCGTGATGAGAACACAGTCCTGCCACTTTAGAAATCACTAGTCAGACCACACAGAGTACTGTGTACAGTTCTGGGCTCCTGTGAACAAGGCAGACATAGAGCTGGAGAGGGTTCAGAGGAGGGCAACTAAAGTACTAACTGGAATGGGTGGACTACAGTACCAAGAAAGATTATCAAAATAAGGGTTATTCACTTTAGAAAAAAAGATGACTGAGGGGAGATCTAATAACTATGTATAAATATATCAGGGGTCAGTACAGAGATCTCTCCCATGATCTATTTATCCCCAGGACTGTTACTGTGACGAGGGGACATCCTCTGCGCCTGGAGGAAAAAAAAAAAAAAAAAAAAAAGAAAGTACACAAACATAGAAGAGGATTCTTTATGGTAAGCGCAGTGAGACTATGGAACACTCTGCCTGAGGAGGTGGTGATGGTAAGTTCATTAAAAGAGTTCAAGAGGGGCCTGGATATATTTCTGGAGTGTAATAATATTACAGGTTATAGTTACTAGAGATGGGTCGTTGATCCAGGGAGTAATTCTGATTGCCTGATTGGAGTCGGAAAGGAATTTTTTCCATAAAGTGGGGAAAATTGGCCGAACTGGATGGACAGATGTCTTTTTTCGGCCTTATAAACTATGTTACTATGTAAACGGTGCATTAGGCCCAAACTTTCTTTTTTATAAAAGATAATAGGAAACTATACCCCCAGAATTTGGTACCCATTTTACCCTGAATACAGTAACACCCCAATTGTGGTCGTAAACTGTTATTTGGGGATACGCCAAGGCTCAGAAGGGAAGGAGCGGCATCTGGATTTTCTGTCATGGTTTTTAAGAGCGATCACTATTTTTTTGCTGACTGAGCTGCATGAGGGCTTACTTTTTGCGGGACAAACTGTGGTTTTTATTGGTACCATTTTGGCTTTCTGGTTACTTTTTCATCTCATTTTTGGGTGTTGAAGTCGAAGTCACAAAAAACACCAAAAGCGGTTTGGTTTTTTTTTTTTTTTTTTTTTTTACACTGTTCATTTGACGGGGTAGATCATGTGATATTTTTATAGATCTGGTCGTTACGGACACAATGATGCCAAATATAATATTTTTTATTTTATACAATAAGAGCTTTTTTAGGGAAAAAAAAAAATCATGTTTTTGTGTTGCAATTTTCTTAGAGCCATATTTCAGGTCTTGTGTGGGGGCTCTTTATGCAGGATGAGGGGACTTATTGCTACTATTTTGGGGTACATTCGACTTTTTGATCAATTAACATTATGTTCACTTGATGGGGTAGATCATGTGATATCTTTATAGAATCGATCGTTGCAGATGCAGTGATACCAAATATGTATTTTATTATATTTTTTGTAACATTTTTTAAAGGACGTATTTGGGAAAACTTTTTTAATTTATTTTACATAAGGTCATACAAGACCTCTGGGGTCTTCACTTTTTATTTTTTTCAGTATTGATTTCTCCTGTAACTGGGGCTGACATAGTAGCCCCAGTTACAAGGGAAATTCACCCCCCCAGAGCCTCAGTGCAAGGCTGACTGAGGTCTGTAGAAGACCCGGTAAGCTCCTGCACTCTCCCGGCCCCATCGATCACATGACCACCGGGGTCAGGACAGGAAGCAGCACATCGCTTCTTTGCTGTATAGACAACGCTCGTTCAGCGCTGTGTATACAGCGATCTAGAAGGCAGGGGCACCCAGGAACGGTCCCTGCCTTCTCTCTGGGGTGCCCTGCTGTCACTGACAGGGGGCCCATGGCACAGCAGTTGCATGATTAGAGATAAACCCGTCTGCTCAGGACGCTTATAGTCAATGGGCAGTCGGGAAGTGGTTAATGTGTTTAACATTAAAATGGTTATTTAATTAATTTTTGGTGATGTTAATTTAAATTTTCCATGTCAATATCTAACCCCTTCAGGACCAGGCGTTTCTCAGTCCTCCCAAAGCCACAACATTTTTGCGCTCACATAGCCATATGAGAACATTCAGTATTTACCAATGTAGTGCTGCCACATGCAGGCCTACATAGGAATATACCTGTGATGGGCATCTGTGCCTCCAGCTGGCTGTTAATTGTGATTACCAACCAACAGCTCAGCTTCCCCGGTGTCAGTGAGGGAGCGCAGCACTACTAAGTTTTCACTGCTCAAATGCTGTGGTCACAATTGACCACGGCATCTTACAGCTAATGTCTGTAATGGGCAATAATGCTGATTGTAGACATTTAACACCTATGTCTCTGCTGTTTAAAAACAAAAGAAAACCCAGAGGCTATGGCTATTTAAAGTGATGACCTGCTGTACGTGTACAGCATGGTAGTCAAGGGTTAAAAGGGAGTGGTGGTGCTTGAAATCATTGTATTCTTCTATTAAACATGGTTACCTCCAAGGAATCACATGCAGTAATCCTTGCTTTGAATTAAAAGTGCATCACAGATAAGGACATTGCTACTTGTAAGACTGCAGCAAAATCAAGAACTTCAAGGAGAGAGATGTTCATTTACTGTGAAGAAAGCTTTAGAAAGCCCAAGAAAGTTCAGAATAGTTCTTAGATCGTCTCCTACAGAGGAGCTACCAGATCAGGTCACCACCGGTGCAGAGTTTGCTCAGGAATGGCAGGAGGAAGGAGTGAGTGCATCTGCACGCACACAGTGAGGTAAAGGCTTTTGGAGGATGGCCCGGAGTCAAGAAGGTCAACACAGAAGCAACGTCTGTACAAATAACATAGTAACAGTTTGTAAGGCCGAAAAAAGACATCTGTCCATCCAGTTCAGCCTGTTTTCCTACAAGTTGATCCAGAGGAAGGCAAAAAAAAAACCCCTGTGAGGTAGAAGCCAATTTTCCTCACTTTAGGGGGAAAAATTCCTTCCTGACTCCAATCAGGCAATCAGATTAACTCCCTGGATCAACGACCCCTCTCTAGTAACTATAACCTGTAATATTATTACCCTCCAGAAATACATCCAGGCCCTTCTTGAACTCTTTTAGTGAACTTACCATCACCACCTCCTCAGGCAGAGAGTTCCATAGTCTCACTGCTCTTACCGTAAAGAATCCTCTTCTATGTTTATGTACAAACCTTCTTTCCTCCAGACGCAGAGGATGTCCCCTTGTCACAGTCACAGTCCTCAGGATAAATAGATGATGGGAGAGATCTCTGTACTGACCCCTGATATATTTATACATAGTTATTACATCTCCCCTCAGTCGTCTTTTTTCTAAAGTGAATAACCCTAATTTTGATAATCTTTCTGGGTACTGTAGTCCACCCATTCCAGTTATTTTAGTTGCCCTCCTCTGAACCCTCTCCTGCTCTGCTATGTCTGCCTTGTTCACAGGAGCCCAGAACTGTACACAGTACTCCATGTGTGGTCTGACTAGTGATTTGTAAAGTGGCAGGACTATGTTCTCATCACGGGCATCTATGCCCCTTTTGATGCAACCCATTATCTTATTGGCCTTGGCAGCAGCTGTCTGGCACTGGCTTCTACAGCTTAGTTTGCTGTTCACTAAAATTCCTAGGTCCTTTTCCATGTCAGTTACCCAGTGCTTTACCATTTAGTATGTACTGGTGACTTGCATTATTCCTTCCCATAAGCATAACCTTACATTTGTCAGTGTTAAACCTCATCTGCCAATTTTCTGACCAAGCCTCCAGTCTATCCAGATCCTGCTGTAGCAGTGCACTGTCCTCCTCTGGGTTAATTACTTTACACAGTTTAGTGTCATCTGCAAAAATACTTTTACTGTGCAAGCCTTCTACAAGATCATTAATATATTAGAGAATAGGACCCAATACAGACCCCTGTGGTACCCCACTAGTGACAGTGACCCAATCTGAGTATCTACCGTTAATAACCACCCTCTGTTTTCTATCACTGAGCCAGTTACTTACCCACATACAGACATTTTCTCCCAGGCCAAGCATTCTCATTTTGTATACTAACCTTTTATGTGGTACAGTGTCAAACGCTTTGGAGAAGTCCAAATATACGACATCCATTGAGTCTAGAAGTCTAGAACTTACCTCCTCATAGAAACTGATTAAATTGGTTTGACATGACCGATCCCTCATGAAGCCATGTTGATACGGAGTTATTTGCTTATTTTCATTGAGGTACTCCAAGATAGCATCTCTCAGAAAACCTTCAAACAGTTTACCCACAATAGAAGTTAAACTTACCAGCCTATAGTTTCCAGGCTCTGTTTTTGGACCCTTTTTGAATATTGGCACCACATTTGCTATGCGCCAATCCTGTGGAACACTCCCTGTCAGTATAGAGGCCTTAAATATCAGAAATAAGGGTCTGTCGATGACATTACTTAATTCTCTTAGGATACGGGGGTGTATGCCATCCGGTCCTGGTGATTTGTCTATTTTAATATTTTTAAGACGTTGCTGTACCTCTTCCTGGGTCAGACAGGGCACTTTTAAAGGGGAATTTACTTTTATACTCTGCATTTCATCTGACAGTTTATTTTCCTCAGTGAATACAGTGGAGAAAAAGTTATTTAGTAGCTTTGCTTTCTCCTCATCGCTCTCTGCAACTCCCCCCTCATTACTCTGTAAGGGGCCGACACCTTCAGGTTTATACTTTTTAGTATTTATATAATTGAAGAAATTTTTAGGGTTAGTTTTACTCTCTTTGGCGGCTTTTATTTATCTTTTACATATTCTATTTTTTTCCTTATAGTTTTTCAATGCTTCCTCGCTCTCCTCCTGTTTTAGTGATTTAAATGCTTTCTTTTTGTCATTTATTGCTTTCTTTACAGCTCTATTTATCCACATTGGTTTTTTTCTTGTTCCTTAACCTTTTATTCCCATAAGGTATGTACCTCTCACAATTAGATATTGGGATGCTTTTAAAAATCTCCCATTTTGTGGCTGTATTTTTATTTTTGAGGACTTTGTCCCAGTTAGGCCTATGGCCTCTCTTAGTTGGCTAAATTTAGCTTTTTTGAAGTTTGGTATTTTTGTTCCTCCCTGAAGAAACACTCTTTTGAATGACAATTGGAAGGTTATTATGTTATGGTCACTGTTTCCCAGGTGTCCCCCGACCTGCACATCTGTTACTCTGTCAGGTCTATTGGTTAATACTAAGTCCAGTATGGCCGTCCCTCTAGTCGGGTCCTGAACCAGTTGGGAAAGGTAATTGTCTTTGGTTATTGCCAGGAACCTGTTTCCTTTACGAGATGTACAGGTTTCAGTTTCCCAGTCTATATCTGGGTAGTTGAAGTCCCCCATAATAACAACCTCTTTATGATTTGCCGCCTCGTCTATTTCGTTTAGAAGTAGATTTTCTGTGGTCTCTGATATATTGGGTGGATTATAATAAACCCCTATTAGTATTTTATTATTGTTTTTGGCTCCATTTATTTCTACCCACAGTGACTCCACATGTTCATGTCCCTCACTTATATCTTCCCGCAGTGTGGGCTTTCGACAGGACTTTACATAAAGGCAGACCCCTCCTCCTCTCTGGTTTTGACGATCCTTTCTAAAAAGATTGTAACCCTGTACGTTAACTGCCCAGTCATAGCTATCTTCCATCCATGTCTCAGTTATTCCCACTATGTCATAGTCCTCCTCACACATCACTACTTCCAGTTCACCAGTTTTCTTAGCTAGGCTTCTGGCATTAGTGTACATACAATTACGAGGTTGATATATATTTGTTCCCCTACACCTTTCCTTCTGAATTGTTCTAGTCCCTCCTTCCATTCCTCCCCCAGTTCTATTACCTTGCCCCAGGTCTCTATCTGCACTATCTTCCCCATCTATAATTTAGTTACCCTCCCCCCCCCCAGTCCCTAGTAAACACTCCTCCAGCCTTCTAGCCATCTTCTCCCCCAAAACAGCTGCCCCTTCCCCATTGAGGTGCAGCCCATCCCTACGGTAGAGCCTGTAGCCGACAGAGAAGTCGGCCCAGTTCTCCAAGAACCCAAATCCCTCCTGCCTACACCAGTTCTTGAGCCACTTGTTTACCTCCCTAATCTCCCGCTGCCTTTCTTGTGTGGCTCGTGGTACAGGCAGTATTTCGGAAAACACTACCTTGGAGGTCCTTGCCCTAAGCTTATGCCCTAAATCCCTAAAATAATTTTTAAGGACGCTCCCCCTACCTCTAACTTTGTCATTGGTAACGATATGGACCATGACTGCTGGATCTTCTCCAGCCCTTCCCAGTAATCTGTCAACCCAATCCGCGATGTGCCGAACTCGAGCGCCTGGAAGGCAGCACACCATCCGACGATCCCGGTCTTTGTGACAAATTGCCCTCTCTGTACCCCTAATAATGGAGTCGCCCACTACCAGCACCTGTCTGGCCTGCCCTGCTCTCCTGTCCCCCTGCTTACTGGAGCTGACATTCCCCTGACTGGCAGAGGAAGTGTCCGGCTTCAGCAGTGCTATCCCTGAAGTAAAATCCCCCTCATCTGCCAAACTTGCAAACTTCTTGTGGTGTGTCAGATCAGGGCTAGCCTCCCTGGCACTTTTCCCTCTAACCCGCTTTCTGTTACCCAGCTAGCTACCTCACTTTCCTAAGCCTCCTCACTTCCACCCTCCCCCACATCTACCCCATAGAGTGCTTTCTCACTGAGCAGCAAACTCTTTTCCAAATTGTCAGTGCTTCTCAGCGTTGAAATTCGCCCGCTTAGATATACGATGTGCGATTCCAAGCGGACAATTTGCTCACATTTTGAGCAAATATATGCACCCTTAAACGACTGTTCCAGGACTGCATACATCAGACAAGATGTGCACTGGACTGCGCTGTCAATGATGGAAGCCATTCTAATGGGGATTACACAAGCAAAAGCGAAAAAATACAATACAATGATATGGAAAGACTTACTGTAGTCCCTTTTAAAGTTCCCGAATCTGAAGTCACGTAATCTAAACTCACACACTTAATTCAACCACACACTTAAAAGTCAAACACACGAACGCTCAAACTCGCGTATTATCTCTGCTTTTATAAGTGGGAAATGCAACCCAGTCTGTTTTTTCCCCTCTGGATTCAAAGGACTGAATTGCCCATAAGACTGGCTATTTAACTTCTCCTAATTAGATAGCCACACCCTAATTACTCACCTGTGCAGCACCCTGGAAAAAAAAAAAAAACAGACAGACCGACATACCACAGGAAGTACAGGGATTGGACTGCAGAGAACTGGAGTAAAGTTATTTTTCCCTGGCGAAGCTGCTTTCAGACAGTTTGGGACATGTGAAAAATGATTGGAGAAAAGGTAAGCACTACCATGAGTCCTGTCATGCCAACAGTGAAGCATGGTACCATGTGTGGGGTTGCTTGTCATCCAAGGGAGTGGGTTCACTGACAAATAAAGAGTGGTAGGAAAATCTCCTCCAAGAGCAACTTCTCCCAACTACCCAGGAGCAATCTGATAGTTCACAGGGATTTTTTTCAGCATGATGGAACACCATGTCACAAGTGATTAGTTCCACTGAAGAAAACATTGAAATTAGGGACCATGGTTGAAAACGCTCCAGATTTCAGTCTCATTGAGAACCTGTCATCAGTCCTCAAAAAGCAGGTGGACAAACAGATATTGTGAAAAACTCCAGGCACCGATTAGGTACGAACTGGCAGCCATCAATCAGAAAATTACACAGGAGCGGATTTCAAGCATGCCAGTATAAATTTCAAAAGTCCTGAAAAGGGTCAACGTTTTAAATAGGGAGTATTAGCATAATTTTCCACAACACAATAGGTTATAAACAAAAAATATAAAAAATTATTAGGTATCCAACTCCAATTTTAGAATTTAATCAAAAATAAAATTATTCCACACTTCTAAGTTTAAAACTATAAAATTCCCGGCATGATATATGTAAAGGATATTGTGTGGATGAAAAGATAAGTGAGCAAGAATGAATATATCTGCTTAGTGTCCTTTTATCACTACTAAATGATGAAATGCCGTTTTACCAATGTGACTCCTGGCAAATTTTAATGCGTCAAAAAGCTGTGTTTTGTGTTACTTTATAAGGCACCGACTAGCCTCCCCATTGCTTACTCGTGTTAGATATTATGTGACTAAATAATGTAACATTTAACTCACTAGGGAGAGCGAGGTAAGCGCTGTGTTATCTTGCCCAAAATTACAGCTTCTTATGGCCTTATGCAGAGAGAGAACCTCTTCAGTCTAAAGAAACTGCCTGAGCAAGGGATTGCATTCCTCCTATGTAGGGGGTAGAGGTGAAGGCCCCCAATTATAACTCTCCCTAGTAATAGTAGCGTTATTTGATTTCCCTGTCACTCGCTCCATATGAGTTCAACAATTGATTCCTATCTATATGATCCAGTCTCATTTTGATTACTGTAATAGGATACTAATTAGTCTTCCTCTCAGCAGACTCGCCACTCTTCAATCTATCCTGAACACAGCCGCTAGGCTTACCCATCTATGCGACTGCTACTCTGATGCCTCCACCCTGTGCCAGTCATTGCACTGGTTGCCCATGCACTACAGGATTCAATTTAAAGTCCTCATTCTCAACCACAAAGCGCTGCACCCCCTTTATCTCCTCCCTCATCCGTCTACCATCCTACTTCTGCCCTCCTTTCAGCCAATGACTTACAAACGACATCCACTATAATCCGAACCTCTCCCTCCTGTCTACAAGACGTCTCCCAAGATGCATTGGTTCTCTGGTATGCCCTACCCCAAGCAGTTATGAATTAACCTAACATTCAGTTTCACAGTTTAAAGGGGTATTCCCATCTCACAAATGTAGTTTGTATAGTTAGATATAGCCATACCAATATTATTACTAATAGAATGTATTTATATAAAATGTACCGTTTAGAAGATTTGCCTATTTGTATATCCATTGTCCCACACATATCAGTCAGGTCGTTGCCCCTAGTTACGGCCACAGCTGCCATGTAGTAGTGGTGGTCGGCTTGCTCCTTTTCAAACCCGCTCTGAGGTAACTGCTGTATTATGAGCGCACATTACATGAACATGCGGAGACACATCTTAGGGTTGTAGCATTTTTGTCTGCGCTTCCAAAATGCAGACAAACGTATCCTGTTCTAAGATCAATTAATCTCTATGGAGTAGGATCAGTTTATAAAGTGTGTTTTGGACTGATCCCGACCATTGCGTTTTGTACTGGTAGCATCCGAAACGCAGATGTGAAAGTACTCCAAGATGTGTCTCCGCATGCTCATGCAATGTACGTTCACAATACAGCAGTTACCTCAGAGCGGGTTTGAAAAGAAGCAAGCCGGCCACCACTACTACATGGCCACGGTGGTCGTAACTAGGGCAACGGCCTGACTGATGTGTGTGGGACAATGGATATACAAATAGGAAAATCTTCTAAACGGTACATTTTATATAAATACATTCTATTAGGAATAATATTGGTATAGCTATATCTAACTATACAAACTACATTTGTGAGATGGGAATACCCCTTTAAGGCACTCCCTAGAAATGCTGCATGGAAATGATACCTTAACGTAGGAACCTATCCAACATGTTTTCATTTCTTATTTAAAGGTAGCAAACTGCTCAAGATGTTCTCTTAGATTTTGTTCCCTGTGGAACGTCAGTGTTGGATGTGCTGTTAAAATCTGTTCAAGCTCTGGATAGGAGGCAAGTACTGTCCAACAATTTTGAAGAATGGCTTAATTCTATGTAGTGGCCATCAAAAGTGCCCAAACATCTAATGATCCTTTGCTTGGTAGCCGTTATATCCGATTGCTCATTCTGACTGAGCCACACACCTCCCCTCATCATGAAGTTCCCTCCCAGCTCCTCTGAAGTCAAGCAGATCATGCACTGTAATCTCACATAGACGCAACAAGATGTTATTTGAGCGCCCATGTGGTCTGCGATTCTTGGCTTCAGCTTCATTTAACCTACTGCGCATGCTCCAGCTGTATGCGGAGTTGTCCTGAACTGGAAGTGACAGTACTAATACATTCAGGAGAACTGCCCATACGGCATATATATTTAGCCACATACAGTACAGACCAAAAGTTTGGACACCTTCTCATTCAAAGAATCTTCTGTATTTTCATGACTATGAAAATTGTAGATTCACACTGAAGGCATCAAAACTATGAATTAACACATGTGGAATTATATACTTAACAAAAAAGTGTGAAACAACTGTAAATATGTCTTATATTCTAGGTTCTTCAAAGTAGCCACCTTTTGCTTTGATTACTGCTTTGCACACTCTTGGCATTCTCTTGATGAGCTTCAAGAGGTAATCACCCGAAATGGTTTTCACTTCACAGGTTCCAACCACAGTGTCTTTGTGCGACACAGAAAAGGTGAACGGATGGACTCTACATGCCTGGTTCCCACCGTGAAGCATGGAGGAGGAGGAGGAGGTGTGATGGTGTGGGGGTGCTTTGCTGGTGACACTGTTGGGGATTTATTCAAAATTGAAGGCATACTGAACCAGCATGGCTACCACAGCATCTTGCAGCGGCATGCTATTCCATCCGGTTTGCGTTTAGTTGGACCATCATTTATTTATCAACAGGACAATGACCCCAAACACACCTCCAGGCTGTGTAAGGGCTATTTGACCAAGAAGGAGAGTAATGGGGTGCTACGCCAGATGACATGGCCTCCACAGTCACAAGATGGTTTGGGGTGAGCTGGACCGCAGAGTGAAGGCAAAAGGGCCAACAAGTGCTAAGCATCTCTGGGAACTCCTTCAAGACTGTTGGAATACCATTTCAGGTGACTACCTCTTGAAGCTCATCAAGAAAATGCCAAGAGTGTGCAAAGCAGTAATCAAAGCAAAAGGTAGCTACTTTGAAGAATCTAGAATATAAGCCATATTTTCAGTTGTTTCACACTTTTTAGTTAAGTATATAATTCCACATGTGTTAATTCATAGTTTTGATGCCTTCAGTGTGAATCTACAATTTTCATAGTCATGAAAATACAGAAAACTCTTTGAATGAGAAGGTGTGTCCAAACTTTTGGTCTGTACTGTATCTATCACTAGTAAGTTATCTGGGGCTAGCCAGTGCCTTATAAAGGGCTGCACACAGATATTTTGATGCACTAATAATTGCCAGGAATCAGATAGGGAAAACAGCATTCCATCATTAGTGGTGATAAAAGGACACGTTATGAAATTATTATATAACTATTTCAGTATACTATATAAACATCTGATTAAAAGATCTAAAAACACAGAAGCAGGAAATTTTATGAAAACCAAAATTTGTCTGAAATAGGAAGACAAGGACCCATTCCATCTTGAGGCGTTTGAGTACTCGAGAAAGCAGTGGAAGTGGAGGAAATAGGCACAGAAGATCAAATTGGGACCACGGGATCACCAATGCATCCACAGCGAGAGCCTGAGGATCAGAAGACCTTGCAGCATAAACCGGAAGCCTGAAAGTTAGACGGGAGGCGAAGAGATCTACGTCTGGGAGGCCCCAATGCTAGCAGAGCTGTTAAAAACACCTATGGATGGAGAGACCACTCGCCCGAGTCAAGAAGTTGACGGCTGAGAATGGCAGCTGCCCAATTGTCAACCCTGAGAATGTGGACAGCGGGAAGCAGAAACCTGTCTCTCAGCCGACCACAGAATACAAGAGACTTCCTTCAGGACCACTGGGCTTCTAATAAACAAACACAGTGGAGTTGGCAGTTTGAGTCCGACTAGAGAGCTAGGTAAATGGCGCTGAGCTCCAGAATGTTGAACTGTAGGCAAGTGTCCCTCATCGACCAATGACCAAAAACTAACGCCGACAACCCTCCTCTTCCCCCCTCAAGGATCTCAAGATAAGAATCCTTGATGTCGATAAACGACAGGAGCTCTCCCAGCTCCAGGGATGCCACCACCGACCGGCAGGACTCCATATGAAAGTGACGGACTCAAACAAAATGAGTACATTTAGATCCAAGATGGGACAAAAAAAAGCCATTCCTTCATGGAGACAGTGAAGATGTTTGAGTAAAACCTCTGAAAACTTTCCAAGGTCAGGACGGGAACAATCACGCCTTGTGCGTGAAGGGAATGAATGGCCTGAAAAAAATTCGGCTGCCTGAGACAGGGACCTGGGTGGTGAAGACTGGAAGAACCAGCCTGTGGGAAGGGCGGAGAATTCTATCTTGTATTCTGAGGATACAACTTACAGTGGGGATGGGGGAATTGGGGCTTGGCAGGAAGATGCAGCCTAGTTGGAGGAACAACTGGGGCCTTGATTTGAGCAGTGTCCGGAAAAGAGGTGCTGTCGGCGGGTAAGGGCTGCCGGAAAAACGTGGGGATTCTGGAGGAAGGAAAACCAGGTGGGGAACCTCCTGGGGGGGGAAGTGACGCACAGGGAGGGGAGAAACAGGGCAAAAAGGGGTGCCTGGGGTCCGAGGACAGGCTAGGGAAAAAATGAGGCCTAGTTCCTGAAAAAGCCAAGGTCTAAAGTAGAAAGGGAGGCCGAATGAGAGGCATGGAGGCCAGGCAAGGGGAGCCCAGAAGGAAAACAACCTCCTGCCGAGAAGATGGGGCAGTGGGGAGGTTGTGGGATTGCTGGCATGCCACTGCAGATGCAGTAAAGGGCGACTGGGTGACTGGCAAGGTACCAGTGTACGCACCCGCAGGGGGTGCTACTAAAGTGGATATTCATGATGAAGACTGTCCTGTAGCAGGCAGAGGCCTGCAGAAAATAAAAATAAAAACAGAAAAAAAAACAAAAAAAAAACAAAACATCAAGACCTGCAAAAAAACAGAATAGGTCATGTCTGCCTCCTACGGACACTAAACTAAAACTGGTTCGTCCAGAGTCTTTGCAGAGGGTATAGCGCATCTGGGTGGAGCCAACACTTTTCTTTTTCAAGTGGCAGCTGGGCATATACCATATGCCATTCACGAGAAATAACCTTACTTTAAAAACTGCACCCCTCAAAGTATTCAAAATGACATTTGGGAAGCTTGTAAACCCTGCAGGTGTTTGTCCCAGATACCAGAGAGGTAAGAGGGAATGTGCATAGGGCAGTGGTTTTTCCTATAGTGAACAAGCACGGCCACTGTTGCTAGACTGCATGGTGGTCATCCTGGATATGAACCGTGTATAATGTTTTGAAAAGATGAGTTAAGCCAGCAGAGGAGGCAATATGGACAATCACAATACATTAGAAGGTGCATTGTATTAACATTGTCTAAATCATAAATGCCATTTGCTGAAGTGATAAAACCACTTTAAATTTAAAAATTCCTTCTATTGTGCAGATTTTCAATTAATCCATTTTCACCTTTAACAAAGCAAAGGGCAACAGCAAAACAAAACGCAATATTTATAACCTCGATTACGCAGTTTACAGAAAAACCTCATTGTTGTAAACCATTGTTTTGGCACACAGCAGGGCTCATAAGGGAAGACGCATCAAATGGCTTTTGCTGGAACAGTGCCATGTCCATCTGAAGAGGTACTGCTACAGTGGAAACCTCCAAAAAGTGATTCCATTTTAGAAATTATAACCTTCAAGGAATTTGAGTGGTGGTGAGTAATTTAACACCAGACGTTTCATAGAATTTAGAAACACCTGCCAGTGAAAATAAAAAACTGGATTACTTACCGGTAATTTCCTTTTCATGAATCCTCCACGACGGCATACCATGAGAGATGACCCTCCTCCAACCAGGCAGGGACAGGAAGTTTAAATGTAGGCCCTCCTCCAGCTACCTTCAGTGTCTTTCTGGACCGAACCTAGAGAGCCTACTCATTCATACCACAACCGAAACTTAAATTATGTGATGAAAAGAAAAAAATCTGAGTATGAAACTTAAATAAGGTAGACGAGCATATTAACCCATACACTTCCTACCTGTTATAACCTCATAGAGGAGAAGAAATATTACCTAATATACCTCCACACCGATAAGAGGAACCTAACAAATAAGATCCCTACATAAATCATATGTATATTTTTATTATCTCCCTTTTTTTTTTTTTTTTTTTACTTAGGGAGGGAAATCCCCTGCCGTCGTGGAGGATTCATGAAAAGGAAATTACCGGTAAGTAATCCAGTTTTTCCATTTCATCCTCCACGACGGCATACCATGAGATGTAACAGATCAAGACCTTAGGGAGGGACAATAGCCTGCAGCACTTTACAGCCGAAGGCCAAGTCCTGTCCAGCACTAACGTCAACCCTGTAATGCTTAATGAAAGTATGCGGGGAAGACCACGTGGCGGCACGACAAATTTGCTCAACCGACGCATCCCCCTTTTCGGCCCAGGAGGAAGCCACAGACCTGGTAGAATGGGCTTTCAGACATTCTGGCGGAATCTTGCCCATCACCTTGTAAGATTCGGAAATAGCCGACTTTACCCATCTGGAGATGGACCCCCTAGAGGCTTTCATTCCCTTATTGGCCCCCACAAACTGTACAAACAGGAAGTCAGATTTCCTAAACTGTTTAGTAGAATCCAAATACTGCAGGACCGCACGTCTGACATCTAGAGAATGAAATTTACGTTCCCCAGGAGTCTTGGGGCTATCACAGAAGGAAGGAAGGAAGATTTCCTCCTGTCTGTGAAATTTAGAAACCACCTTGGGCAAAAATGAGGTATCGAAACGAAACACAATCCTATCTGGGAAAATTCTACAAAATGGTTCAGTAATTTTGAGGGCCTGCAACTCTCCTACCCGCCGGGCTGAGGTGATCGCCACAAGGAAGACTGTTTTCAAGGTAATAGATCTAACAGAGGATTGAGGCAGAGGTTCAAACGGGGACTCCGACAAACCCGAAAGAACTATATTCAAATCCCAAGGAGGTACGATGGGTCTTAACGTCGGGCGAAGCCTGTCCGCCCCACGGAGAAATCTCATAACCCATGGATGATCAGCTATCTTGAAATCAAAAACTGAACTCAAAGCAGAAATATGAACCCGCAAGGTACTGGGGCGAAGACCCTTTGAGAAACCCGATTGCAGGAAACTGAGCACATTTTGAATGGAAAAATTTGGGGCTAATTTAGACTCAATGCACCAACTGTAGTAACGTTTCCAGACCTTAGCATAAATCCTAGAGGTAACCTCCTTCCTACTAGCTCTCATGGTCTTTATTACAGCATCCGAGAGGCCCCTGGATTTAAGAATTAACCTTTCAGATTCCAAGCTACAAGGTGTAAACTCTGAACATATGGGTGCAACACTGGACCTTGGCTCAGAAGATCGTGTCGCCAGGGAAGAACCCAAGGACTGGTCACCGACAGGATCTTTAGCAATGGAAACCAGGCCTTCTTGGGCCATAAGGGGGCTATTAGAATTACCCGCGCCTTGTCTACTCGAACCTTCTTCAAAACCCTCGGAATGAGAGGAAGGGGAGGAAATGCGTAACCCAGGGGGAAATTCCAGGTCTGCGAGAGAGCGTCTATTCCAGCATTCCCGTCCCCGGGATTTAGGGAAAAGAAGGCTGGAAGAAGCGCATTTTGACGATTCGCAAATAGGTCTATCAGAGGCGACCCCATCCTCTCGCAGATCTGAAGGAACACCTCCCTGTGAAGACACCACTCCCCAGAATGCAGTTGGACACGACTGAGGAAATCTGCTTTCGAGTTTAATAGGCCCTTTAGATGAACTGCCGACAGAGATCTTAAATGGTTCTCCGCCCAGGAAAAAATATTTCCTGAAATGTGACTTAGAGATACACTTCTTGTACCTCCCTGGCGATTTAAGTACGCCACTACCGAGGTGTTGTCTGTCCTTATCTGCACGTCCTTGCCCGACAGCAGATTTGACCAGTTTCTTAGCGACTCCCAGACAGCCCAGAGCTCTCTCTGATTGGAAGACAGATTGTCCAGAAGGGGAGGCCACTGACCCTGAACCGAGAACTGAAGGCAGTGAGCTCCCCAACCCCACCGACTTGCATCTGTAGTTACCGTAACCAACTCCTTGGTTACCCAGGGAACTCCCTTTTGGAGGTGGGACATATCCAGCCACCAGTTTAGGGAGAGTTTTACCTGACTGGGAATGAGCAGGAACAAGTCTAGAGACTCCTGATCCCTGTCCCAGGATTTCAGAAGCCAATCCTGAAAGATCCGCGTGTGGAACTGGGCCCACCTGACCGCAGAAATGCACGCTGTCAGTGACCCCAGAAGCGACATCGCGTCTCTGACCGGACAGGAGGAAAGGTTCTGGAATTTCCGAATTTTTGATGTCAATGACTCTATCTTTTGGGGTGGCAGAAAGGTTTTTTGTTTGACTGAGTCCAGCATCATGCCCAGGAACTTTACCTGCTGGGAGGGGACAGGATTGGACTTTTCCCAATTTATCAACCAACCCAAACGATACAAGAGTTGGCAAGACAAGACCAGGTTCGCGTCCAGCTGAGCAGCTGAATTCCCCACAATCAAGAGGTCGTCCAGGTACGGCACGATTATAACATTTTGCCTCCTCAAGTGCGCCACCAGCTCGATCATGACTTTGGTGAACACTCGAGGGGCAGACGTAATTCCAAAGGGGAGAACCTGGAATTGAAAATGGCAAAGAACCCCCTTCAGAATTACCGCCAATCTTAGGAACTTTTGGTCTGCTTGAAAAACTGGGATGTGATAGTAGGCATCTCTTAAATCCAGAGATGCCATAAAATCCCCTTTTTTCAGCAGGTTTAAGGTCGAGGCTATGGTCTCCATTTTGAACTTCTGGTGTTTTATGAAATTGTTCAATTTTTTCAAGTTTAGGATAAGTCGGAACTTTCCACTCGGTTTTCTTACGAGAAAAACCGTGGAATAGTACCCGAGACCTCTCTGTTCTTGAGGTACAGGAACGATAGCCTCCATTTTCAGAAGCTCCTGAATTCCTTTTTCCAACTCGCCCTGAAGAAGGTCTGATTTCTGAAGAGGGGTGCTGACAAACATATTTTGTGGCGGGGAACGGAAGAAGGGAATTCTGAATCCTGATTTTATGATGCCTAGCACCCAGGGGTTGGTAGTAACCTTTTCCCATTCTTCCACAAAAAACCTTAGTCTTCCCCCCACTATGCTTCTGGCGTCATAGTTTGGCTGGTTCTGCTGGCTTGGTATTAAACAAAAAGCCCCTACTCTTTCCTCCTCTGGGGGTTTTGCCTTTATCCGTTTTTTTGGATTGAAAAAAATTTCCCCTTCGGAATTTACGAAAGGGATATTTTCTCTTGCCAGAAGGAAAACACTTTTTAGTGTCTGCCGCCTTTTCTAGGATTTTTTCAAGATCCTGACCAAATAACATTTCCCCATGGAAGGGGATATTACACAATTTCATTTTGGACGATAAATCCCCAGACCAGGATTTAAGCCATAAGGCTCTACGAGCCGCGACTGTCAGAGCAGTAGATCTAGCAGAGATTCTGACAGACTCAACCGTAGCGTCCGAGATGAAATCTACTGCTTTTAACAATAACGGAAATGAGTCCTTTAAGGAGTCAAAGGGAGTATTTTCCTTTAACAAAGACTCAAGCTGGACTAACCATTTTTTAAGAGCTCTGGACACTGACGTAGCTGCCAGGTTGGGCTTAAATAGAGCTGCTGCAGCGTCCCAAGATCTTTTCAGACAGGCGTCCACTTTTTTATCTAAGGGGTCCTTCAGGGAACCCATGTCTTCAAAAGGCAAAGAGTTAAAACCTTTAACCAACTTGGATAAAGAAACGTCCACCTTAGGACATTGCGTTAGTAATGACTCATCTTCCTCACTAAAGGGAAGCCTATGCTTAATAGTCTTAGGGATAAATAGTTTCCTATCCGGAACCTTCCATTCCCGCTTAATCAGAGTATGAAGGTTTTTATGAACCGGAAACACCCTTTTCTTTTTTTGTTCAAGACTGCTGAACATCTCGTCATGAACCGAACGATGAATCTTTTCGTCCGAAAGATCCATAGTTGCTCTGACAGCCTTAATAAGCTCCCTTGTATCATCCGCAGAAAACAAAAAACGCTTGAATTCTGAGTCTGAGTCAGAGGAAGCGTCAGAATCACACGACTCACCCTCTTCTAAGTCAGAATCGGAGGAGGAGGAATCAGAAGGACATAATCTAGATTCCCTCCTCCGCCCAGAAGGAGCAGGATCAGAAACCGCAACTCCTTCTAGAGCGAATCTCATCTCATTTTTAATCACCTCCCTAAGTTCCTCCTTAAGGGAGGGAACTATATCCTTGGCAATATTGCTAGTGCATTTTGCACACAATTTGCTAGCTGTGGACTCAGTAAGTTTGGCAGTGCAAATAGCACATTTTCTAACTTTCACAGAAGTCCTAGGCTTATGAGAACTCTCTCTCTCACTCTAAGCCATACACAGCAGGAGGAAAAAACAGAGATAAGGACACTCATTAAACACATACCCAGATAAGACAGGGTTAAACTCAGAGGAACATGTCCTTAACTCACGGCAGAAGGGCCTACTGGGGTCTCCATAGTCTCCACTCCCAAGTCAGACATCATACTGGCAGGGAGGGACCAGAGAAACGCCAGAATATATAGTGCTGGCTACTTACAGACCTCAGATCAGCTGGACTCCCCAGAACGGCGCTTTTTTTTTTTTTTTCAATAGGCTCCGCCCCCTGACGGCACGCGAGGCTCCGCCCCCTGACGTCACGCGCACAGCGCGGATCCACGCCGGAGCCACAGACTGCCGGCGTGCAGCAGGAAGGATCCCTTACCCCAGTATGGCAGAAGGGAGGCCTGTTCGTCCAGCCGGAGGGACTCCATGAGTGTCCGGCGCTGCATGGCATACTCACTCCAACGACCGGAGGAATCAGCACGCGCTGGACGCGCGATCCGCCGTCCACACAGCCTCAGGTACCCTAGATAGGGCCTGAAGCTGCCGCTGCCTCATGCAGGATAGCAGATTTTTCCATTTCATCCACCCAGCACTGCTACCTGAGTGGCCCCAGAGCCAATGCCCTGAGAGATGCCTCTCCCTGCCAGGAGGGACAGGAAGACACTGAAGGTAGCTGGAGGAGGGCCTACATTTAAACTTCCTGTCCCTGCCTGGTTGGAGGAGGGTCATCTCTCATGGTATGCCGTCGTGGAGGATGAAATGGAAAAATTACATTTTTATCCAAATAAAATGTTGCTAAAGGCCCCGTTCAGAAGGCCGTATTTTTGTGGGTCCACATTACTGCGGACCCGCAAAAATACGGGGGCCGCCCGGCGTGTTCTGCAGCGGAACACACGCCGGGCGGCCCCCATTGAAAATGCCTATACTTGTCATTGCGTACGGACAAGTATAGGACATGTTCTATCTTTTCTTGCGGAGCCGCGGCTCAGCAAGATAGCGTGCTGCCCATAGAGGTGAACGGGCCCGCCCCATTCCGCAAATTTGCCCAGGAAGACGCCGCCGACGGCGGTAAGTAGCGGCAAGTCTCTGCTGTTACAAACAGCAGAGACTTGCCGGCCATGACGCCCGCCACACGGGCGTCATGTCCCCGCACCGCACCAGCGCCGTACATGTACGGTGCTGGTCGGGAAAGGGTTAAAAAAAAAAGCAGCTGCATGAGCCACAAACACGGGAAAGAAAGGGACCCAATTGATATGGGAGAGTTTTCTAGACACACTCCGACCTGTGCAGCAGTCAAGTGTGAGCTGATGAGAGAATCCAAAATTCCCCAATAGGTGAAGTCACAACTAAACTACATAGATGTGTTACTAGTCATTGTAACTCTGGTATTGTAAGCTTTATTCATGCCCCCGTTCCTTGAAAATATTTACTTTTGTTATATGCAAATTAGCCTCTAGGAGCAGGGGGGGGGGCATTGCTTCTGCGCCTAAAGGCTCCGTTCTCCTACCTAATTCCACGCCACACTGTCCTTGGTTGACAGGGCTAGCATTCGTCTTCTCCTGCCAGCCCTGTGTGCCGGGTAAATCTCGAGCATGCACCGTGTAGTTTACCCAGCACACAGGGCCGGCAGCAGGAGACGAACGCTGGCCTGTCTCATAAACAAGCTGACAGTAGGGGTGCCAAGGGTCAGACCTGATATTTATGACCCATCCGTGATTTAAAACAATAGGTCAGTTTCTGATGACACATTTCCTTAAAAATAAAAATTAGACAAAAACAGCGCCAAGGATTTTTTTTGTTTAATTTCGTTTGGTTCGTTTTCTGCTAGTTTTATTTTTAACTGTGGAGTGTTATTAAGAAAGCTGATAAAAAAAAAAATAGTGTACAGCAACAAACACTGAACATACATAACAGGACAGAAATAAAGAAAACTTAAAAGTTACCATAACCACTTAAACTGGCTTGACTTCCATATCCTGCTCCATAGCTGCCACTCATTGCCTGTGATCCAGGACTGCCATAATTTGTTTGTGTGCTTGGTGCTTAGAAATACAAAAACAAACAGTATTAGGGGAAACAAAATGCACAAGACTATACAAAAAGATTGCCATGGAAAGTTTTGTGAAGATGTCCATTAGCTTAATACCTGCCAATTAGAAAAGTTAAAAAGTTTCAGTAACTACAATCTATTGTTTCCTATGTTTGTGTTCTGGTTTTAACCCAACAACCTCTAAGGCGCCATTCACACGTCCGTGTGTCATTGCGGATCCGCAAATTGTGGATCCGCAAAACACGGACACTGGCCATGTGCGTTCCGCATTTTGCGGACCACACATGGCAAGCTCTATAATAAAAATGCCTTTTCTTGTCCGTGGATGCGGACAAGTATAGGACATGTTCTATTTTTTTGCAGGGCCGCCGACCGGAAGTGTGGATGCGGATGGCACACTGTGTGCCGTCTGCATCTTTTGCAGCCCCGTTGAAAGTGAATGCGGACACCATTTGCGGACGTGTGAATGGAGCCTAAAGGTCTCATTTTTAAAAGAGCTTTGATTTTTTTTTTTCTTTCATTTATTCACAGAGGATGTCACGTACCATATTTTTTGGACTACAAGATTAATTTTTTTTGTAAAAACACACTCCTCTTATTGAAAAGTGCCAGCATCTTATAGCCCACAGTCAGGTGGTTCAAATATCGTTTTGCTAGGTCAATGAGAAAGATGTGTGTCTGAACAATTCACTCTCCCTGATCAACACTGATCTGCGAGATCAGTGCAGGTAGGAGAGGAAGATAAATGATAGTTCAGCTCAGGAACATCTACTCTGGACGCAGGACCAGTGGGCCTTAGCACTGTTCACTGATGAAAGTCTAATCATGCAGAGCATGGCCACCAATCAGGTCAAGGAGAGCATTATGCATCACACTCTGTGGTCACCAGACGACACTGGTGTTACAGTGTGGGCAGGTGTGTGTAATCAATACAGAACTATCCTACACTTAGTGAATGGTACTGTGACAAGCCCACACTACTTGAATACCATCATAAATCCAGTCATTGTGCCTCTACATGAACAACACTGGCCTAATTTCATCTTCATGGACAACAATATGCCTGCTCATTAGGGAATGGCTGCTGGAGACTGGGGTACCTCAAATGGAGTGGCCTGCTCTTTCTCCAGACCAAAATCCCCTTCAAGAAGAGTGTAATGCCATGCTTCAGCAGACAATAAGTTGACTTATGAACAGTATGAGACGTCGTTGTCAAGCTGTAATTGATGCTCAAGGCCACATGACAAGTTATTGAGACATTGACATTTTTTGTGGGGGTATACCCACCACTACTGTTGGCTTTTGTTTCAATAAATTGTTTGAGATGAGGAATAGAATATCACTGAAGCAAGAACTAGCGACGTTTTCCATAAATTTCACCCAAAAAAAAAAATATTTTTCATCAGCCCTTCATGTCAGACCACCATATCAGCCCTTTAAATACAGTATTGTAGTGCATTGCAGAGGGAATCAGAAAAAGGGGAGTTTTAATAGTAAAAAAATGTTTCAAGTTGGGAAAAAAAACAAAACCCCTTTCCCCTAATGTTATAATAAAATATAATAAACATTAGGTGAGAAACACACACTAATATATTATATATATATATATATATATATATATATATATATATATATATATATATATATATATATACACATATACATACATACACACACATATACATACACATATATACACACACACACATATACACACACACACTGCCAAAATAGCCATTTTTTGTCACCTTACATCACAAAGTGTAATACCAAGCAATCAAAAAGCCATATGCAACCCAAAATTGTATTAGTCATCTCATCCTGTAAAAAATGAGCCCTTACATAAGAATTGCCCAAAAATAAAAATTGCTCTCAGAATAGACCAATTTTTTTTTGTTTCAAAAATGCTTTTGTAATTTAAGTTTTACACAATAAAAGTATACATATTCGGTATTGCCACATCCGTAACGACTGGCTCTATAAAAATATATGACCTACTCCCTCAGGCGAACGCCGTAAAAAAAAAACAACAAATTTTTTCCACCTTGTCCCATAAAGTGCAATATTGTATGATAAAAAAAAACAAACCTCATATGTACCCAAAAATGGTACCTATAAAAACGTCAATTCCTGCATAGAATGAACCCCTGACCAAGACGATTAGCAGAAAGAGAAAAAAAAAAAAAATCACTCCTGACATACCTGTTTTAATAGTTACATGTATTTCCCATGTAATTTTTTTTCTGCTTCCCACTACATTGTATGCAAATGTAAATGGTGCCATTAAAAAGTACAACTTGTCCTGCAAAAAATAAGCCCTCATAAGGCTATGTGAACAGAAAAATAGAAAAGTTAGGACTATGGGAAGGTGGAGAGTAAAAAACAAAAACACAAAAATGGTAAATCTCAGGGTCCTGAAGGGATTAAATGTAGACTCCCGTTTAGTGAAGTCTACTCCAAAGCCTGCTTGAGGCTTCGGGCTAGTTCAGCAATGTAACAGGTTCCCCCATCTCAGCTGGGGAACGCTGTTACCGGACCGAAAGAGTGCAGCTTCTGCTTCCGGGCTGCTCAGATGCCGTGGTCAAATGTGAAGGGGAAAACGTATGCAATCAGCCTTATGCACGTGCGAGGTGTACGGCGGACTTCCTTAAAGGGATTCTGTCACCACCATTTTGCATATTAAGTTATTTATACCACTGGATTTCTCTTATCATAAGGATCCCCAAATGGTTATTGTTATAGGGCCTAGATGAAGATTTGTGGTGTAAAAATCCTTTTTTATCTACTGTCAATCACTTACATTAAGGGGCCCAAGGGGAGTTGACCATGGTTGCTGGAGCCCGGGCTCGGCGATTCCGTTGGAGCCCCGGACCGCCCACCTAATTAATATTCACTTCACTGAGTGAAGCTCCGACGCGGCAATTGATGTACTGCGCCTGCGCAGCCCCGGACGGCACACCTAATTAATATTCACTTCACTGAGTCAGTGAAGCTCCGACGCGGCACTGCGCCTGCGCGGGATTACAGCCGCCGCCGGAGCTTCACTGACTCAGTGAAGTGAATATTAATTAGGTGTGCCGTCCGGGGCTGCGCAGGCGCAGTACATCAATTGCCGCGTCGGAGCTTCACTAAGTGAAGTGAATATTAATTAGGTGGGCGGTCCGGGGCTCCAACGGAATCGCCGAGCCCGGGCTCCAGCAACCATGGTCAACTCCCCTTGGGCCCCTTAATGTAAGTGATTGACAGTAGATAAAAAAGGATTTTTACACCACAAATCTTCATCTGGGCCCTATAACAATAACCATTTGGGGATCCTTATGATAAGAGAAATCCAGTGGTATAAATAACTTAATATGCAAAATGGTGGTGACAGAATCCCTTTAAGGGATTAATGGTTCTTGGGATGAAAAGCTTCCTATCTGGAACTTTCCATTCACACTTAACGGGGTATTCCCATCTCACAAATGTAGTTTGTATAGTTAGATATAGCCATACTAATATTTTGAGTAATAGAATGTATTTATATAAAATGTACCGTTTAGAAGACTTGCCTATTTCTATAGGCATTGTCCCACACACATCAGTCAGGCCGTTGCCCCTGGTTACATACTACTACATGGCTGCAGTGGCCGGCTTGCTCCTTTTCAAACCCGCTCTGAGGTAACTGCTGTATTGTGAACGCACATTACATGAGCATGCACAGACATCTTAGGGTTGTAACATTTTTGTCTGTGCTTCAAAAACGCAGAGAAATGGATCCTGTTCCAAGATCAATTCATCTCTATGGAGCAGGATCCGTTTATAAAGTATGTGTTTTTGACGGATCCTGACCATTCTGTTTTGGACTGGTAGCGTCCAAAGCGCAGATTTGAAAGTACCCTAAGATGTGTCTCCACATGCTCATGCAATGTGTTCACAATACAGCAGTTACCTCAGAGCAGGTTTGAAAAGGAGCAAGCTGGCCACCACTACTACACGGCCGCGGTGGTCGTAACCAGGTGCAGTGGCCTGAATGAGGAGTGTGGGACAATGGAAATACAAATAGGCAAATCTTCTAAATGGTACATTTTATATAAATACATTCTATTAGTAATAACATTGGTATGGCTATATCTAACTATACAAACTACATTTGTGAGATGGGAATACCCCTTTAAAGCATGCAGATTTCTGTGAACGGAAAAGACCTTCCTTTTTTTTGCTCCAAGCCATTAAACATTTCATCCTGAACGGATCTGTGAATTTTCTCATCTGAGAGATTCATAGTGATTCTAATAGCTTTAACCCTTAGGATACCTGCGCCATACATGTACGGCGCAGAAAGCTGGGACAGAAATCCAGGGCCGTACAGGTACGGCGCTGTGTACCTCCCGGTCCCTGAGCGAAATCGCTTGGTGACCAGGGTACGATGGCTGCTCTGCACGGTAGGCAGCCATGTTTCCTAAGGGCACAGGGAGTTTTTTTCGCCCCCCCCCCCCGATCGCTGCGATTGGCCGGTTACTGCAGACCGGCCAATCGCAGCTCCAGATGGCTTTCATCCATTCACGGAGCTGCAGGCAACGCTGTCAGACGGTGATTGGTGCTGAACAGGTCAGCACCGGTCACATCGGAGGTGAGGCAGGGGACACCAGTGTTTGGTGTCCCCTGCAAGCGCTGCCATTGGCTGGTATAACGCTCTAGCCAATGGCAGCACAGGAAAGAACCTTCCTGCATGCAGCCATACTAGCTCATGACTGCATGCAGAGAGGTTCTGTGCTTCTCTGTGCTGCTTGTTGACTTGCTGGGACTTGTGGTTCTCCACTACAGCTTTATTACTGCTCCTGTAAAGAAGAAGAAAGAAAAGAAGTTACAGATCCCTAAACCACCCTCCATCCCTGTCCCTACCCGCCCCCGTCTTTTTTTTTTTTTACAGAGGTCACGTTTTTTGTTTTTTAACAATTTTTCAGCTCCACACCACTCTTTCGAGCTGTGCTGTGACCGCCAAGTGCTTTTCAGTGCATACCTGCCTGATCAGCACCTGGGGATCATTCTTTGTGCTCCCCCCCCCCTTTTTTTGTTAAAAAAAGAAGAAAGTACAGTTAGGGTTTTATATAAATAAATATAAACAAAGAATAGGGTGGGAGGTTTGTGCTGTCATGTAGAGTACCAGGAAACCGGATTACAGGTGAGTGTAATACTCATTTCCCCAGTCGTCTCCATGACAGCACAACCTGAGAACAAAGTGAAAAAAACTTAGGGAGGGGTGGGAGGAGGGGACAACTGCCCCGAGGACCTTGTGACCATATGTCATGTTCTCATTTGAAAATACATCAAGCCTATAATGCTTGGTAAAAGTGTGGGCTCTCTTCCAAGTAGCTGCCCTACAAATCTGTTCCAGGGAGGCAGAGGCTCTCAGCCCAGGAAGCGGAGACAGCCCTGACAGAATGGGCCTTAAGAGAGGGAGGTGGCTCCTTACCTGAGGTCTTGTAAGCCTCCGTAATCGCGCTTCTAATCCAGCGAGATATAGAGCTCTTAGCTGCCTTTTTACCTTTATTTGGGCCAAAAAAAATAAACAAATTCTCATCTGACCTCCAATCCTTAGTGACCTCTAAATAAAAAAAGGACGGCCCTCCTTACATCTAAATTATGAAATCTAGCCTGTTGCTCATTCTTGGGACTGGCACAAAAAGAAGTGCCTATTTATCTATGTTCCATAGGTCCTGTGACCTATGGAACATAGATAAATCCTTTTTTTACCGAAGGTAATAACTTAAAAATTAATTTACCGTCAAACACTGTCAAAAAGGGTTCACGAATGGTTAGGACTTGCAGTTGAGGGGTTGCAGCAAACCCTCCTAGCTGAGGAAATTGTAACTATAAAGATTGTTTTAATGGTTAGCAATTTCAAGGACAAGGTGTCAAGTGGTTCAAAAGGGGCAGATAAGCCCTGAAGGACCATGTTAAGGTTCCAAGGGGCCACCATATTTTTAACCCTAGGACGTAACCCGTCTGCTGCCTTTAAAAATCTAGCAAACCAAGGCACCTCATACAGACTTATATAGAACGCCCAGGGCCGAAACCGGCACCTTCAGAGTATTTGGAGACGGCCCCATATCTAGCCCATCCTGGAGGAATTCTAGGACAAGGGGAACATTTGGAGTGGCCTGATTGAATCTATTTCCTGCCCACGAAGCGAACTTTTTCCAGACCTTGAGGTAGGCCTTGGAGGTGTTAGACTTCCTGCTTAGTAACAAGGTACTCACAACCCTAAGAGATAATCCTAAGCGGATCGATTTTTGAGTATCAAGGCCGATAGCTTGAGAAGCCTGGGGTTGTTGTGGTTGATTGGCCCTTGGGACAGCAGATCCGCTGACGGGGAAACAAGATTGGATCCTCTTGGCTGAGGGATTTCAGGAGCCCGAACCAGCCCCTCCTGGGCCAGAATGGGACTACTATAATCAGGGTGCACTTCTCTGATCTGAATTTCTGAAGCATTCTCGGTATTAACGGGATTGGAGGAAAGGCATAGACAAGGTTGGAAGTCCAAGTCTGCGTAAAGGCATCCACTGCCACACAAGGGTCTCTCGGGTTCAGAGAGAAATAGCGGTGAACTTTGTGATTTTTTTTCTGCTTGCAAACAGGTCGAAAGGCTGGATTCCCCCAACTATGCTGAATCATCTGGAAGGCAGACTGAGAAAGGGACCATTCGCCGGGGTCTATGACGTGACGACTTAGAAGTCCGCTTGTAGATTTAAAGACCCCTTTAGGTGGACTGCTGAGAGCGATAGTATGTTTTTCTCTGCCCAGGCGAAGATCTGGTTTGCTAGACCCTGAAGGTGACGGTGCCTTGTTCCCCCCCGATGCTGAATATATGCTACTGCCGTGGAGTTGTTCGAGTGGACTAACACGTGACGCCCCCTTGTGAAGGTTTGTGTTGCTTTGAGGCCTTTCCAAATGTCTGCAATTTGAAGACATATCCCGCTAGGCTAGGGACCAGGACCCCTGGAAGGACCCCGTCACCGCACGAGCGCCCCAGCCCCAAGAGCTGGCGTCCGTTGTTAGAGAGAAGATGTTCTCCTGGTTCCAATAGACTCCTGTCTGCAGATTTTGATCCTTGAGCCACCACCGCAGAGATATCCTGACCTCCCCGGTGAGACAGATCCTGTGGTCTAAAGTGGACTGAGATTTGTTCCACACCCGGAGTACCAGATTTTTGGAGAGGCCTCATGTGATGCTACGCCCATGCTACCGCAGGAATGGAGGAGGAGAGGAACCCCAGGACCTTCATGGTGTCCCTGATTGAGGGAACTGACTTTTTCAAAAGATGTTGAACCTGGAGTTTTAGGTTTTGAATTTTTGATGGAGGCAGGAAGGACTTCTGAAGGTCGGAGTCCAGGATGATGCCTAGAAAGGTTCTTCGACTGTCCGGAAGTAAATTGGACTTCTCCCAGTTGACAATCCAACCCAGGGACTGAAGACGTTCTAGTACGGTCTGCAAATGAGAGTGAAGAAGGGCCGAATCTTTCCCCAGGATCAGCAGATCGTCCAGGTATGGGACTATTGGAATGCCCTCCTGGCTTAGGGATGCCACTACCTCTGCCAACATTTTGGAGAAGATTCATGGGGCGGAAGATATTCCGAACGAGAGACCGTTGAATTGATAATGACAGATTCTCCCTTCCTGGTACACAGCAAACCTGAGATATTTCCGGGATGATGGATGAATGGGAATATGGAAATATGCGTCTTTAAGGTCCACAGTGGCCATCATGATGCACCTGTCTATCAACTTCACTGCCGATTTGACACTTTCCATTTTAAATCTGCGGTAAACTACCTATTTGTTTAGTGGTTTCAGATTTATTATCATACGGAATTTGACGTTGGGCTTTGGTACTAGGAATAAGGGGGAGTAATGACCTGTTCCGAACTCTGAATCTGGAACGTTTTCTATCGCCCCGAGGCATAATAACTCTTATGCCTTCGGTTAGAAAAGGCATCTGATTTGGTGGAAGTTGAGTCAAGGTAAACTTTTGTGGGGGAAGGGAGAGAAACTCTATAGAATATCCCTCTTATCACCCTGAGTATGAATTGGTCTTTGATGACCTGTTCCCAGACACAAAAAATAGGCTAGTCTTCCCCCGACACGCATGGCATCATTGCTTGGAGGAGGAGGCTGTGGATGAGGCTCCCTTGTTGGGATTGAAAAGGAAATTTCTTCCCCTACCTCCTTTACTATGGGACCACTTCCCCGACTTTCCCCTATCTGACCTAGGCTCCGAGGCTGCTGCTTAGCCCGAAAAAACTGCCCCCTGCTGCGGGACCTGTCCTCAGGGAACCCCTTCTAACGGTCGGTAGCGTTCTCAAGAATCCCATCTAGATCAGGCCCGAACACATACTGTCAGTGAAAAGGGAGGGAAATTAACTTATTTTTTGAGGTAATATCCCCCGCCCAGGCCTTCAACCAGAGGACCCTTCTAATGGTATTGGACAAGAACGCGGTACAGGCTGCAAGCCTCACAGACTCTGCCAAAAAGCTGGTGGCCATCTTTTTGTATATTTGATCCCTTGGGGTCTTGTTAGTCAAATGGATTTCTAGCTGATCCAAGTGTGCGGGCTACACAGGTTGCGGCCACCCCTGGTTTTAAAAGCGCCACTGTAGCCTCTTCCACCTTTCTGTCCATGGGGACCTTTAACTGGGCCGCATCCTCAAAGGGGAGGGCTGTACGTTTGGCCACCTTGGCATCCACCCTTGGAATTGCCTCCCAGTCGGCGCAGTCCTTTTCATTAAAGGGATAGCGTCTCTTGATACCGCGAGGAATAAAGGATGCCTTTTCCGTTTTTTTCCCATTCAGATTTGATTATCCTCTGAATATTATCTGGAACCAGAAAGACAGATTTTTTTCCTTTCCCCCAGACCTCCAAAGATTTCCTCCTGGACGGACTTGGGCCTCTTTGGGATCTCCATTCTAATAGTGGCTCTAATGGCCTTAATTAATTCTTCTATGTACTCTGGATTAAAGACGAACCTCCTATATTCATTCTCTTCCTCCGAATCCTGAACTAAATCCAGGACGTCAGGATCCGACATGTCCAGATTAACAGAATCGGAATCACTTCCCACTGAAACAAGATCTCTGGTAAAACTCGACCTATGGGGAAGGGGTCTTGAAGGGGGAGATAAGTCACGAGCAGCCAGGGCAGAACAGACCTCATCTCTGACCATACTGTTAAATCATGTCCAGGAGGCTGGTAGATTCTGCTTTAACCACCGACTCCGTGCATTTCTTACAGAGGGGTTTAGCCCCCGAGGAGGGAAGGCGCTTAGCGCACACACCACACTTCCTCACTTTTGTTTTAGTAGAGGAAGACTACTCCTTTGCTCCCTGAAAATTTAATTCGCCTCCCGTGCGTCTGACGTCATCCCCAACCCGGATCCCTGGTTGGGCTCTCCCTCCTCCTAGTGGCCAGTGCCCGGTCACTGTTGAAAGTGGCCCCAGTGAAGCTCCCTCCGGCGGCAGCCCAGGTGGGCCTGATGCGGTGAGGTATCATGGCAGCCGGAGCGACGCTGGGGGGGGGGGGGAAATTGTCTCCATTTTCGGAATGCCATTTTTAATCTTTTTTTTCATTTTCTGCCGATAGTCTTGTGCAGCAGCTTGTTTTCTGCAGGAAGAGTTGATTTTTTTTGGTACGATTTTTGGGAACATATGATTTTTTGTAATTCAATATTAAACTTTATGGGGAAAGTGACCTTTTTGGCTGTTTTGGCACAGTTTTTATTATTTTTACAGCATTCCCCTGTGTTACGGACATGGCAATACCAAATATGTATACATTTTCTTTAAGCTTTACACAATAAAAGCATTTAAGAGGAAAAAAAACAAAAAAATTCTGAGAGCCAAAGTGTTTTTATTTTTTGGCCGATTGTCTCATGCAGGGGCTTAATTTTTGCAAGATGAGGTGTCTGTTTGATCGGTACTATTTTCGGGTGCATATGACTTTGATCGCTTGGTATTACACTTTTTGTGATTAAGGTGGCCCAGTTTTTATTTAATTTTCTATGGTGTTCACCTGACCGGGTAGATTACGTGATATATTTTTAGATACCCAATGTGTGTTTTTCTTTTTTTTTTTAATTCATTATAAAGTCAGGGGAAAGGGGCATGTTTTTTCTTTTTTACTTTCAACTTTTTTTTTTTTTTTTTTTATACTAAAAACACTTTTTTTTAACTTCATTTCTGTCGCACTCTGGGACTTGAACTTCTGAAGGTCTGATCCCCTCTGCAATGCATTACAATACATCTATTATACACTGTGTAACACACACAGTGGCCTAGGAGACCCAGCCAGGGGCTAAATCTGCTAGGCTAATGTAGAAGACTGGACTTGATGCCTCCGGAAGGCATAGGAGCCGATGGGAGCGCTCACCCACCGCAAACACCTATGCCACGGTCAGCGCTGACCGTGGCATAGAAAGGATTAATCTGTCGGCATGGGCTTTTACAGCAATGCCAGCAGATACTGCAGAGGCCCAGCTATCAGTGATTCCCGGGCCCCTGCACTGATGAGCATGATGTAATAGTAAGTAAAATGGCGGAAAGTCACCTGGCGCTACGACGTACTATTACACCATTGGTCAGAAGGGGTTAAAGTAGAAGAGTTCGATTAGGGGACATTATATGTATTTTTAGGGTGCACCTAAAATAGTGGATGATGGGAATTAACTTAATTGCTTGTGGTAGTGAATTCCAGAGAACTGGTGGAACTGGAGAAATCTTGGAGATGGGAGTTCGGATTATGGCGAATGTTAGTCTTAAATCACTTGCACAGCATAGGTAGACAGCTCCTCTAAGGACATGTAGGACAGTGCAGAACCATGGAAGCTTTGCAAGTGAGGCATTTAAATTGAGTCTTATGCTGACAACCACAGGGTGGAGGTATTAGATAGCGGTTAGACAGGTTAGAGCATTACTGCTGTATTCATGATAGACTGGAGAAGTGAGAGTTTAGTGAGGGGAAGACTGATTAACCATTATTGTAGGTAAAAGTCATCCCCTATCCACATTATGCAGTAAGGGGTTAATAATGAGCTACTGTAACAGGCAAGAATGGATCAGGTCAAAAAAGAGAGTTTGTTGTTTACAGGTTATGAGAAGGACAAATTCCAGAGAGGTTGTTGTGCTGCAGGAAGCATGAGCAGGCGAATGACTGAATATATGCAGTGCAGAAAAGATCAGTGTCAGTATCAAACAAGACACCATGCATGCTGCCTAGGCATTATGATGTGTCACAATCCAAGAGGGAAATATGTTTAGGTACGTTATCAGTTCAGTTTTTTGAAAAAGTTTCATAAAGAAACATAATATCTGTCTGAAGAGACAACTAGTCTCTTCAGGAAGACATGGGTGTGTATATGTTCAATATTTTGGGATGTTAAGTGACGGAAAAAACTAAAGTCCATTTTAATTTTCTACCCCAGTAAGCATTCACTGTACAGGATAAATACACTTTAATAATTCAAACATTCTCTCAGGCATTTTTATTATGGGAAAAAGGGGAGATTTGAATTTTTATTTAACCCTTTCACCCCGAGGTTTTTTGGCGTTTGCTTTTTCGTTTTGCGCTCCCTGCATTCACAGAGCCATAACTTATTTTTCTGTTCACATAGCTGTATGAGGGCTTGTTTTTTTTGCGGGACAAGTTGTACTTTCCAACGCCACCATTTAATAT
Source organism: Rhinella marina (assembly GCA_900303285.1). NCBI lineage: Eukaryota > Metazoa > Chordata > Amphibia > Anura > Bufonidae > Rhinella > Rhinella marina. Next base: position 59,017 of record ONZH01015348.1, read on the forward strand.
TGCATATGATTTAGTGGGTATTGGGTGAAATTGCAAAAAAAGAAAAAAAACTGCCAGTTTTACGTTTTTGTATTTATTTATAACGTTTGATGTGCAATAAAACTGACCAGTTACTTTCATTCTACGGGTCAGTACGAATCTGGCGATTTATAATATGTATAGTTTTGATAGTGATAACATTATAAAGTTGTAAAAAATATTTATTTTTCGTTGCCATATTTTGACCCCTATAACTTTTTGGTATTTATGTGTACGGAGTTGTGTGGGGGCTCATTTTTTGCAGAGCGATATGAACTTTTCATTGATACAATTATGTGGTGTGTATGACTTTTTGATAACTTTATCTAATTTTTATTTTTAGAAAATAAAAACACCCAATCGGCCATTTTGACGCTTTTTTTCTGTGTCGCTGTTTTCCGTATGGGAAATAAATTTTTATATTTTTATAGCATGGGTGTTTACGCCCATGGCGATACCCATGATGTGTATTTTTTTTAGTTCTTGTATTTTTATTTTGGGGATAGGGGGGTGATTTGAATTGGTTTTTTTTTTATTTTTAAAAACTAATTGTTTTACACTTTTTTTTATAGTTCCCATAGGGAACTATAACAAGCAATCATCTGATTGCTGTCATCATAGACTCCAATGCACTTGCTTTAGAGTCTATAATGATTTAACTAGTTTCCTATGGAGCCCTATTACAGACAAGGGCTCCATAGGAAATACTATGCATTAGCCTCCTGCCATTCACAAAGGCAGGGCTGCTGCAGACACGTTCTGGCTCCTCCGATCGCCACACGAGTGTTTCATGCGCTCGGATGCTGTGGTCAGGACTGACCATGGCATCTGAGGTGTTAAATGTCCGCGATCGGCATTACTGCTGGTTGCGGACATAAGCCACGGGTGTCTGCAATAGGAATCAGCAGCCCAGCCGCGGTTATGGTGCCCGCTCTGCTCAGGAGCGGGCGCCATCTTTACAGACCTGCCCAGTGCCTTACTAGTACGGTGCTGGGCGCAAAGGGGTTAAAAAAAAAATACATGTTAATTTTTTTTTTAATCCTCATCGAGGACTCCAACAAACAACCTTTAGATTGCATTTATTAAGTGATTTTACACAGGAGATTATGACGAATTAAGTCTTTTCTTATGAAGCCCTGCCTCCTGCAAGCCCCCTACAGCTTTAATACCATGTGTTTCTTCAAAGAGACCCAGGGTATTAGAAACGACTAACAACTCCATCAATGGCCGTGAGGGCGAGCCATTCCGTGCTACTGGGGAAAGTCACCTCAGATGCAGTGGTAAAAAGTGACCATGACACCTAGCAGCTATGGATCTAGCTTCACAAAATCTTTGAAGACCAACATCCACTGTACATACATGATTGATGTCAGGAACGGGTTAAAGCTCTCCTTATGATAAATTAATTCCCCACAAAGATTGTATTATTTACATTTTTTTTTTTAAAGGCTTTGTACCTGTATTTGTACAACAAAAGCAGGCGCGGGACATAAAACAGACAAGTATAATGGAAATAAAACAGTGATGCAAAATACATCCCCTTAGGATACCGGAGGTTTTCATTTTTCTTCCCTGCCTTTCTGAAGCCATAACATTTTTATTTTTCCGTTCACATATACGGGCTTGTTTTTTCGCGGGACAAGTTGTACTTTCTAATAACTCAATTTAATATGGCATACAATGTTGGGAAGTGGGGGAAAAAAATTCCCAATGGGATGGAATTGGGAAAAAACAAAACGCAATTCCTCCACAGTTTTATGGGTTTAGTACCTACGTTGTTCCCTTTGCGGCAAAAACAGACCTGTGCCCTTCATTCTCTGGGTCAATACGATTACAACATTATTACATACAGTCATGGCCAAAAGTTTTGAGAATGATACAAATATTAATTTTTACAAAGTCTACTGCTTCAGTTTTTATAATGGCAATTTGCATATACTCCAGAATGTTATAAAGAGTGATCAGCTTAACAGCAATTACTTGCAAAGTCAATATTTGCCTAAAAAATGAACTTTATCCCCCAAAACACATTTCAACATCATTGCAGCCCTGCCTTAAAAGGACCAGCTAACATCGTTTCAGTGATTGCTCCATTAACACAGGTGTGGGTGTTGATGAGGACAGGGCTGGATATCAATCTGTCATGATTAAGTAAGAATGACACCACTGGACACTTTAAAAGGAAGCTGGTGCTTGGCATCAGTTTCTCTTCTGTTAACCATGGTTATCTCTAAAGAAACACGTGTAGTCATCATTGCACTGCACAAAAATGGCCTAACAGGGAAGAGTATCGCAGCTAGAAAGATTGCACCTCAGTCAACAATCTATCGCATCATCAAGAACTTCAAGGAGAGAGGTTCCATTGTTGCCAAAAAGGCTCCAGGGCGCCCAAGAAAGACCAGCAAGCGCCAGGACCGTCTCTTAAAAGTGTTTCAGCTGCGGGATCGGGCTACCAGCAGTGCAGAGCTTGCTCAGGAATGGCAGCAGGCAGGTGTGAGTGCATCTGCACGCACTGTGAGGCAGAGACTCTTGGAGCAAGGCCTGGTCTCCAGGAGGGCAGCAAAGAAGCCACTTCTCTCCAGAAAAAACATCAGGGACAGACTGATATTCTTAAAAAGGTACAGGGAGTGGACTGCTGAGGACTGGGGTAAAGTCATTTTCTCTGATGAATCCCCTTTTCGATTGTTTGGGACATCTGGAAAACAGCTTATTCGGAGAAGACGAGGTGAGCGCTACCACCAGTCTTGTCTCATGCCAACTGTAAAGCATCCTGAAACCATTCATGTGTGGGGTTGCTTCTCAGCCAAGGGAATCGGCTCTCTCACAGCCTTGCCTAAAAACACAGCCATGAATAAAGAATGGTACCAGAATGTCCTCCAAGAGCAACTTCTCCCAACCGGCCAAGAGCAGTTTGGCGATCAACAATGCCTTTTCCAGCATGATGGAGCACCTTGCCATAAAGCAAAGGTGATAACTAAATGGCTCAGGGAACAAAACAGAGATTTTGGGTCCATGGCCTGTAAACTCCCCAGATCTTAATCCCATTGAGAACTTGTGGTCAATCATCAAGAGACAGGTGGACAAACAAACAACCTACAAATTCTGACAAAATGCAAGCATTGATTGTGCAAGAATGGACTGCCATCAGTCAGGATTTGGTCCAGAAGTTGATTGAGAGCATGCCAGGGAGAATTGCAGAGGTCCTGAAGAAGAAGGGTCAACACTGCAAATATTGACTTCCTGCATTAAAGGGTTTCGGTCACCAGTTTTGGGCATATAAAACAGGATGACATTTGCAATGTGCAAATGTCACCTGATGCCCAAACTGGTGATCATTTTTTTACTGGTGCCCCCGTTTTTGAAATAAATCAACTTTTGTCGTATGCAAATGAAGCTTACTAGGTGCAAGGGGCGGTAACCCTGCACCTAGTAAGCGCCGTTTCCCTACCTTTATTCACGCCCCCTTTGTTGTGATAGACAGGGCCAGGCAGCTCGCTCTAGCTGCTCCTGGCCCTGTCCGTGCTGAAAATCCCGCGCCTGCGCCGTTCGGACTTCATTCGGCGCAGGCGCAGTGAGTGCCGATTGCTGCCGGGCTCCCGGCTTCCTCACTGCGCCTGCGCCGCCTTCTCTTCTGGGTGTTCTGTGACGTCATCGGCGCAGGCGCAGTGAGGAAGCCGGGAGCCCGGCAGCAATCGGCACTCACTGCGCCTGCGCCGAATGAAGTCCGAACGGCGCAGGCGCGGGATTTTCAGCACGGACAGGGCCAGGAGCAGCTAGAGCGAGCTGCCTGGCCCTGTCTATCACAACAAAGGGGGCGTGAATAAAGGTAGGGAAACGGCGCTTACTAGGTGCAGGGTTACCGCCCCTTGCACCTAGTAAGCTTCATTTGCATACGACAAAAGTTGATTTATTTCAAAAACGGGGGCACCAGTAAAAAAATGATCACCAGTTTGGGCATCAGGTGACATTTGCACATTGCAAATGTCATCCTGTTTTATATGCCCAAAACTGGTGACAGAAACCCTTTAACTCATTCTGTCAATATAAGCTTTTGTTACTCATAATATGATTGCAATTATATTTCTGTATGCGATAAAAACATCTGACAAACACACATAAAAACCAGAGGGCAGCAGATCATGTAATATTTGTAATCATGTAATATTTGTGTCATTCTCAAAACTTTTGGCCATGACTGTATGTAGAGGTTTTATGGGGCACATTTATTAAGACCGGCATTTTAGACACCCTAAACTGGTAGTGGTTCTGTGGAAGTTGTGAAGAGGCGCCGGTCTCTTCATAACTTTTGTGGATCCTCTGCCAGTTTTAAATGTAAGATAGCTTCCAAAACAGGCGTAGGAAAATGCAAAGGAAACCGGCCTGCCGGGCAGTCTCCACCCACTTTTTTTTAGACCTGGTATAAGCTGGGAGAAAAGTCTCAGCTTAATACAGTAAATAAATTAAAACTTAAAAAAAAATTCTTACATCACCATATTTGAACCCCCATAACTTTACAGTTATGTCTACTGAACTGTGGGGGCTAATTTTTTGCAGTGCAGGACAATCTGTAGTTTTTATTTACTTTTTGATCACTTTTTTTTCCTTACTTTTTTTGGGTAGGAGAAGCAATGAAAAAAAACGGTGAATCAGCCATTTTGATACTTTTTCTGTTACACCAGTTAGCGTATTGGAAAAATATCTTTATATTTTAATTGTACGAGTGTTTTTTGGACGCAGTGAAGCGGGTGCCATGTTTAAACATCGCTCCAGTAGCGAAATTGTTAAAGGAGTGAAAAACATTCCTATGCGTGTATTATGGATCCAAATCCTTGAACTATTCCTAATCATTCAAGCTAACAGCATCAGAGCTGCTTATTAGTGTTACATTTTATAAAATAGTTAATTTTATAACATACAAGTAAATTTAAAATTAGAAGCACACAATGACTTAATACATACCAACTCCTCCCATCATTTGGCTGCCATATGCACTACTAGATCCACCGGCTGTTGAATTAAGAAACAGCTCCACATATCTGTGTTCTAAAAATAAACGAAAGGGAAGGTTACTTTCAAATGTTATATACTCACAAGGCGGTTTTTCTACGGCAGAATTTCCTGATACTCCACACAGGTAAGTTTCTGGTGTAGATTTATATTTAATTTTTTAAATATAGCAGATGAGATTTGTGTAAAATACTTTACTGCTACTGTAAAACTGTAAAAAAAACTGTAAAAAAATTTGGCTGCATTTTTATCAAAAGTTTTTGCCGTTGCCACTTGTTAGGAAACCTGTCATCGTTATTTAAGGGAATTGCACAGTAGCATGTCACCTTGACACAAACGTACCTTTCTTTTAGCCACCAATGTTTCCCATCTTCAAAAAAAGAACTTTGCAAGCTCATTTGCATTTCAAAGTGCGAAGCGGGGTGTTAATCTCAGCAGAAAGAGCCTGGAAACATCTCTTGCCAGGGCCAAGGTTACCTTTATGTAGAGGCCAAGCCTACCTCCCCACTACTGACATGATGTCCCCTGTTCCAATATATACGCACACAACACACTACAATTTTCAAAACCAGCACTTGGATCTGAATACCTTTGTAATTGCATGTATTTATACAAAATTATAAAATTATTAGCCACTGAACTATTCAATAAAATGTATCTGTATAGCTCCACCTGCTCTGTGTTCTTTTTCGATTTCTTTGGCCTGCTCACCGAGATGAACGCACATGCTCAATTTCATTCTGCCTGCTGAGCTGTGATACGGAGAAAGCTACAGCAGAAAAGACACGCTGCCTGAGCTGCAGAAGAAAAGACACACTCCTTGAGCTGCCAGCTTGATATATATCTAGCAGAGCAATGTATTTCCATGTGAGGTACATGGCTGGTTCCAGCTTTGTTAGAAAGATAATGCCATTAACTACACGATATCGGATTTTAATAGCAATGACAGATGTAGGTGACCGTTTCCCTTTAAAACTATAGAAAATTTTGAAACACTACAGACTGTCTCTACAGCATCACTTTTTTGGCATCTCAATATGCACTGGGTATGGATTTTTATTTGTACCCAAGTCCAAAAAAAAAAAAAAAAAAAAAAAAGCCTTACCCTGATACAAGTACATTGACGATAAGTAAAACATAACCGTGCTCAAGTTAAAAAATGTATAACATTTATCGTCTGCTTTGGTAATTAATGACATATGCAGCACAGATTACACCTTCACAAAAAATAAGGTCAGTGGCACCAATTCTATATCTGACATGGCTTGTGATATTGACATTCAGCAGTGTGCAAAGCAGCAGCAGAGCAGGAAGAGAGACGGCATGTGTACATGCCATCTTCTCATACTGTTGATTGGTGGGGCTGCCGGGTGTCGGACCCCCACCGATCTGTTATTGATTACCTATCCTAAGGATAGATCATTAATATTAAAAGCGTTGAGAACTCCTCTGGCCATATAGCCTACATGTAAGTTTTCCAGTGGGCTGCTCAAGCCCTACTCACTGGCCAGGTACTTAAAGGGGTTCTCCAAGTTAAATTTATTGATGACCTATCCTCAGGATAGGTCATCAATATCAGATCGGTGGGGGTGCGACACGCTGCACCCCCGCTGATCAGCTGTTTGAAGAGGAGGCGCTCGCCGTACCAACACTACATCCTCTTTATTGTTTACACGCTATCCGTAATATGGGTAGCGGTGAGTAGGTGTAATTACACCTAACCGCCCCATTCATTTCAATAGGAAGGCTTGTTCCTATACAAGTATATGGGAGCGATCCTTCCCATGGAAAAGAATGGGGCGGTTAGGTGTAATTACACCTACTCACTGCTAGCCATGTTACGGCTAGCATGTAAAAAATGAAGAGGAGGCAGTGCTGGTGCGGCGCACGCCTCCTCTTCAAACAGCTGATCGGCGGGGGTGCGGGTGTCGGACCCCCGCTGATCTGATATTGATGACCTATCCTGAGGATAAGTCATCAATAAATTTAAATTGGAGAACCCCTTTAATGATCTGATGCTCTCAGTATTAAATTAATGCTAATAGCAAAGGTACTTATGCACTAGGCCAGCACTCCTAATTGTACACTGTCCTCAGTATGGTATTAAGGCAGTATTTTATACTGCACTGTGGTATTTGGTTTTGCAGTGGCAGTATTTTGTGCTGCACTATGGTATTGCTGGCCCCGCATACTTGTGGTTTATGTTGACCCTGCCTACTTGCGTCGTTCAACCTATCAATTTGGACTCACCTACAACTAGAGTCCGCTTTTAGTTTTTGTTTTCCCAGGGCCACTTCAAGTTCCTAATCCAGCCCTGCTCTAATTGCCCTCCTCTGAACCCTCTCAATATTTTGCCATTTAGTATGCACTGGTGGATTGTATTTTCCTTTCTAAATCTTTACAATCTCTGGCATTAAAAATACTGGTGACATATTTCAGTCAGCAAAATCTGTTTCATAATCAATGATTATGAAACATCATGAATCCTCAAGGAAACCTTTGAGGATTTCCAGAATTGGAATAACCCATAGTATAACTTAATGATACCAATTAACCCCCCTCCAAATTAAATCTAGTCATAAAAACACATCAGGTCTGATATCAACCTTTAACAGGGTTATCCGAATTCTAAAAGATCCCCTCCAATGCCCAGGCCCCTTGTATACATTATACTTACCTGGCTCCCAGCACCAGCATTGCTCCAGGTCCCTGCATGGTCGCCTTGAGGTTGGTCACCGTTGCGGCCTGTTATTGGCTGCTTAAACGCAAACTTCCTTATCGGTAGCAGCTTGAGATGGATAGATGTCCACGATTTGGATTCAAATCAAGTTTAATTACTGGTCTGGCATTCGAACAGGGCCATGGTAGGGGCTTTAAGGGTTTAGCCACAGAGAAAACAAGATTACAGGTAGGCACAAAGCAGAAAGGAGTTTGTATTCCAACAACGATCATCTATTAGTGGTGACAAGAGGCAGACAACTATTCTAACTAGTGAGAGGAGACATGTAGTCAACTCACAGTTTGTGTGCTCAATAGGCATGTTCCGCTGCAGCAGAAGATGTCCGAGCCACTACACAATTTTCTAAGAGGCACAATGCTGACGCTTTCACATCATCAACTGTTAGCGTCAATGTTTCACTTGTAAAGGGAACAATGCTGTAGACATGTGCCACAGAAAAGAGGGTTATGCCAGCTGAAGAACCCAGTACTAGCGCACACCAGAAGCAGGTGACCCATCAGCTACCGCATTCCATGTTATTGTAAACACCTGACACTACTGTAAATACCGGATCCGATGATGAAAGTAAAAGACTTGTGCCGTCAGAAAGGAATGGACACGTGAGCCATGGCACCAAACGGCAGCACAAAGACAACACCTGCCCGAGCCACAGCATCCGCCTGTAGCGTAAAATGAGCAGATCCAGCTGAAAAGTAATATAGATATCTATATATACAAACACAACCCCCAATCACCACACCGGGTAACAACGTGGACGGTCCTCTATAAGAGGGCTGGCAGTAGGAACCAAGGCCCACAAGGACAGGTCTGAAGCATGGTGTGGAGAAGCAGGCCATGTGGTAGATTTACGACCCTGCATCATGAAAGGAAGGAAACATAGGTGCCATGTCAGCTCGAAGGGTAAACGCAAGCACTGCATCCGAGAAGGGGACCATAGAGCCATTGACATAGAACCTACGGCTAAGGGAAATACTCCACCCACGAAGAGACCCACACAATAGAGGCTACAGCATCCAGTGCTCATGCAACAATCCACCTGAAAGGGAGGCCATACAGCAGTAGCCAGTGGCTAGGGCTAACTCAATACTCGATCTGCGAAGGAGGCCATATAGTAGAAACCATGGTATGTAGTGCTAGTGTAAACCCTCCATGAGGAGGCTCTACACGAAACTTCATGGAAGTGTAGTGCCATACAGTAGCCATGGTATGTAATGTTAGCAATAATACTCCACCTGAGAAGGAGAGCTGGCAGTGGATACAGTATATAGAAACACAACAGTGAAAAACTCAACCGGCTGAATGTGGAAGAAACCACCATATCCTGTTCCAGGGCGGATGCTCCACTCATCGGAGGTGACAATGACCCACATGGTGGAGTGGATTCCAACTGGGACTAAAAGCCCAAGGAACTGGTGTTGTAGAGACACCCTGGACAGGCAGAAGCTGTCATGTAGGCGCTCAACACCAACACCCAAAATCTACCATCCCTTGCAAATACTTCACCTTTGGAAGGGGAGGAATATCACTGGACGTACCAGAACCTGAGGTAGGAGAAATTTCACCAACAGCTTCCAATGTTGGGGAAATCATTCTACTTGAAACTGACTACTCTACCTGTAGAAGGTAATGGGAGAGGATATAAAGGTATCCAGAGGTAGTGTCATCTCTCCACCTGTGGAATGGGAGGAAAAAAATAGGACGTACTGCATCCGGCATCCCCTACGGTGACGTAGTCACAGTATGACATGGTGGCGCAAATACTTCACCTTTGGGAGGAGGTGCAATTACTGATTATTATGATGTGGAATGTCGATAAAACAACAGTATGTCAAATACTCTATGAAAGTAAATCAAGACCATGCCAGTGGACTTGGTAAGGGGGAAGTGCGGTAACATTACGCCGTCTTTCTTGGGGCATAAGGAGCATCACCACAGCCGACCATTATACCACAAAGCTATAGCAATACACGTACAGTGTTGGGCCGCACCAGGGACTAACTGAGCCCTTCTGATTTATTTTTAATGCATATCATCTTGAAATGGATCTGTAATTCATTGGCAATAACATCCTTAGAATGCTAAAAATTTTTGTCATGTTGAGTCCCAGCCCTCAATTAGGCTAAGGGGGCCAGTAAGCCAGTAAAGTTTTTTTTTTTTTTTTTTTTTTTGCTACACGAGGGCTAGAGGCAGAGCTTCAGAAGGACGTCAGGACACAGTTTTCAGACCGGGAACAAGTGACTAGTGATTTGTAAAGTGGCAGGACTATGTTCTCATCACGGGCATCTATGCCCCTTTTCCCATATGTCTACTTTATGTCGGCATCATTTTGTGAATAGCATTTTATTTTTTGGGGACATTAGAGGGCTTAGAATTTTAGAAGCAAAAAGCCACTTCAACCCCTTATAGTGACCAGCGTGTTTTGGGCCGTACCGACCAATCGCTTTTCTTTTTTCATCATCGCGTTCCAAAACCTATAACTTTAATTTTCCGTATATATAGCTTTAACAGGGCTTGTTTTTTGTGGGACAAGTTTAATGATGCCATTTTGGGGTACACAACTCAACTCTTTCTGGGAGGGTGAAGTGGAAAAACCGCAATACTGCAACGGCGTTTTTACGTTATAAAATTTATGGCATTCAATTTTCCGTATAAATAAGTATCTTTATTCTCTGGTTCAGTAAAATTACAGTTATACCAAATACATTTTTTTACATTTTGCTACTTTTTTGCAATAAAATCCCCCTTTAAAAAAAAAAAAAAAAAAAAAGTAAAAAGTTTTTTGTACTGCCGCTTCCCAAGACCTATAACTTTTTTTATTTTTGTTTCTATGGAGTTGTGTGAGGGCTTGATTTTGCTGCTTGTATTTTTCATTGGTATCATTTTAAAGTAAATTATGCTTTTTGATTGCTTATTATTAAGTTTTTTTTCGGCAGCAACTAGGAGTAAATTAGCAATTTTTTTTTTTTGAACTGCGTTCACCGTAGGGGATAATTTATGTGATATTTATGTAGTCTGGGTCCTTACAGACATGGAAATAGCAAACATATGGGGGAGATTTTCTTTTTTCAATTTTTTTCATTGAAAAAAGTATTCAATGGAAAAAGTGTGATTTTTTTTATTGAATAAATGTTTCTTTTAAACTTTTTTTTTTTACCACTTACCACGGGGACTATAAGACAGCTTTTTGATTGATTTTTAAAATGCAATGCACTATCCCTATAGTGCATTGCATTTTAATGTCAGTGCTATTCTGACATTGACCAGCAGGCTGTGTCAAAGAGGAGCAGCCTGCTCGAAACTAATCAAGGCTAGCCTTCATAGACCCCAGACAGCCTTCACACACATCGGCACTCCTGCCAGTCCGGGCTGTTAGAGCAGGACTGTGACCCTCATGTGAGAGCTGGGTCCCCGCTCTATTTTTTTACCTTAGTTATGAACTACATACAGTTCAGCAGGTCTCTCACTGCAAACAGGTTTCTAGGGTAACCTGCAGACCAGAAAGACCGTTATCTGATTGGCTGAGCAGTGAAGAATGATGGGGCTGAGCTCTGAGTGATTACCTGCAGTAACCAAAAGGTACAAGTGTTGTGAGGACCGAGAAGCATGGCTTTACCAGTAACTGTGTTAGAGATCACAATCTCCTGATCTGTCAGAGTGAGGTTACATATGCTAATAACTGCTGGAGACCCACCCATAGCCTGAGGAGACAGAGTGAGTGCAAACTGCCTGTTAGCCAGTGAATCAACCTGCTGAGAAAACCCCTTTAAGGCAAGTACTTAGTATATCTAAACTTTCAATAAACTGTGCATGAATCAATTGTCCAGTGCATGTTCTCGCTGTATGCTTTGTTTTAGTTTGCTTTTCCTCTGATGTAAAACACGCATGGCCTTAAGTATGAAAACTAGGTGTGGAAGTTTCTTTGTTGCCCATAGAAACCAATCACAGCTCCCCTTTCATTTCATATGATGCTCTGGAGAAATGAAAGGGGAGCTCTGATTTTGTTGCACATAGCAACCAATCAGAGCTCCCCTTTCATTTCTCCAGAGCATCATATGAAATGAAAGGGGAGCTGTGATTGGTTTCTATGGGCAACAAAGAAAGTCTTATACCTAGACAGTTTTCATATATCAGGCCCTGTACCCAGAGAAAAGCCTGATACTGAAAGTTCAGAGAAAAGATATCTAGTAAAACAGATATTTAAACTTTTTTTTGTCATGACATATCTACTACTGATTTTATCACTTAAACACGCACCATGTATGAGGGAGTCTGAGTTAGGGTTGGGCGATATCAAAAATATTCCCAAGATAACGATATTAAGACATTTATCGCGATCACGATATATATCGCGATAAATGCCCATTTAGAATTTAAAAAAAAAACACTCAAAACATGTACTCGTGTTTCCTTGTTGCCCCCATACATTATAATGTCTCCTTGATGCCCCCGTACAGAAGTATCTCTTAGTTGCCCCACTAAGAACAGGGTCACCGCCTCCCCCAATCTGATGGAGCAGCTGGTCAGGCGTGCCGCCCCCTGCTGTTCCATTCATTCTCTATGGGAGTGCTGGGGATAACAGCGATCAGTTATCTTTGGAGCTCCCATAGAAAATGGGATATGCTGGTGGAAAACGAACCACGAACCATAACGCAATTCTATGATGTCTTTAGAGAGGCATTGCGTTATTCATTCCGTCATAATAAAAGACTATGGGCTGCATAACGAAAATGTGACGGATTCCTTATGCAGGTCATAGTCTTAGTCATAGTCATATGACGGAATTAATAACGGAATGCCTCTAAAGACATTGCATTATGCATTCCATTATAGAATTGTGTTATGGTCCGTGGTAATGGAATCCATAATGCAATTCACCTTTTACCACCAAGCGAAGCGTATACGAATTTCATAACATGAAAGTCGCTCATTTCTAGTGGCAATATGTAATATGTTGTTTATTGTATATTTTTATATGTAAAATTGAAAAAGGGCGTGGTTTAACATTTTAGTTTTTTTTTTTTTTTTTTTAACTTTTTTACTTACTATTAGCCTCCTTAGGGGCTAGAACCTGGGATCTTTTCATCCCTTGTCCTCTTCACCCTAATAGAGATCTATTAGGGTGAATAGGATCTCACTCTCCCTGCTGTCCTGGGCTTTGTGCACACGGCAGCAGGGAGCTTACCATGGTAGCCAGGACTTCAGTAGCGCCCTGGCTGCCATAGTAACCGATCGGAGCCCCGCAATTTAACTGCTGAGGCTCCGATCAGAAGCTACCACTGAACCACCAATGGAGGGGAGGGGGGACCCTGTGGCCACCAATGATTATAATACTGGAGGGGTCGAGGGGGGGGGGGGGGGGGGGGGTTGGGGCGCACTGCGCCACCAATGAATTTAAGTAACCTCTTAATACAAGTAAAGACTGCGGGTGCCGGCCATATAGCCATCACCCGGCCTCAATGACTGGGATCCTGCCGAACTGTGCCGATTAACCCCTCAAGTGCCGCACCTGAGGGGTTAATTGCCGGAGTTCACGGGATTGCAGCTTCCGGTTATTGGTGCCGGGTACGTGATATAGCCGGCAGCTGAAGTCTACACTTGTTAGCCCCTCCTCCTCTTCACATTGGTGGCGCAGCGGCCACAGCCCCTCCCCAACACTCATTGGTGCCAGCAGCAGTCAGATCACAGTGGGGAGGGAGGGACTCTCTCCTTCTCCACTGTGCCGTTTGTGCCCCGGACGTTTTAGAGGCAGTAAGCACTCAAGTGCGACTGCCCCTATGACGTCACTAAAAATACAGCAGTAATTAAGAAACGGCGATATCGCTGTTTATTAATACCGCGGTATACCGTTAATACCGGTATATCGCTCAACCCTAGTCTGAGTCGGAGCTTTGGCTTACCGACTCCACAGCCCTGGTTCATGAGACCTTACCCCGAATCTGTAGTTTACAGAAACACCTCATTTGTGATCGTAAACCGCTGTATCGGCACATGGCTGTGTGCAGAAGAAAAGAAGCGCCATATGGTTTTTGGAGGGCAGATTTCACTGGGATAATTTTAAGCTGCCATGTGACATTTGAAGACCTCCTGATGCACCCCTAGAGTAGAAACTCCAAAAAAAGTGACCCCATTTTGGAAACTACGGAATAAGGTGGCAGTTTGGTTGGTACTATTTTAGGGTGAATATGATTTTTGTTTGCTCTACTACACTTTTTGTGAAGCAAGGTAACAAAAAAAATAGCTGTTTTGGCACAGTTTTTATTTTTTGTTTTTTTTACAACGTTCATAAAACAGGTTAGATCATGTGCTGTTTTTATAGAGCAGGTTGCAACGGAGGCAACTACCAAATATGACTAATACATTTTTTGTTTGTTTCAGTTTTACATAATAATGCTTTTTTTAAAAAAAAAACTTTAGGGCGGGCGTGGCCGGCAAGGCATGTGAGTAGACATGCGGTCTGTAAGCTCCGGAGACAACCCGACAAAACATCCTGCAAACTATAACTATCGCTCACCCGGAATCCTGCACAAGACCCAGTTTGATCCAGGAAGGTGTACTGGTCGTTGGAGCCCTGTTACATCCTGGCCATGACCAAAAAGAAGGAGCAAAGGGGAGCGGAGAGAGATATCCAAGATGGCGCTGGCAAAGCAACCCCAGGAAGACCAGGCCGCGCGGCGTCGGTTCAGCAAGCTGCGGCGGCACGACTGGAAAAGTATGCTCGCGCTGAAGCTGTAGAGGAGGTAGGACGGGGAGCCAGGCGCAAACAGGCGGACTTACAGGACAGAGGAGAAGAGGACTCCGACTCTGACTGGCCGGGAGCCACAGGTACCGAACGGGAGCCGGGACAGGCCCGGGAGGCGGCAGAGGGCGGGCTGGCGGCTTCACTCCGCTCCGTGGGGGGTGAGGAGCCCACACTGCGCGATGTTATGAGGGCCATTAATAACTGTGGCAAGTCTCTCACAGCCCTGACAATGCAAGTGGGGGGCATAAAAGAAGATATCACACTTGTGCGCCATGACCTTAAAAAGCTGGCAGAACGCACTACTGCTTTGGAAGATAGGGTGGGGGATGTCGAAGATGTCATACCACCTCTGCAAAGAGATGTCGGTGATCAAAACCGGAGACTTGATATCATAGCTGCTAAGCAGGACGATTTGGAGAACCGTCTACGCAGAAATAATGTGAGAGCGGTAGGAATCCCTGAAAAGGTTGAGGGCGCGAACCCTACTGAATTTTTTGAAAACTGGATCAAAGATACCTTTGGAGTGACCTCTTTAACACCGCTATTCGCCATTGAAAGGGCCCATAGAGTACCGACTAGGCCCTTGCCTCCCGGGAGTCCACCCAGACCAGTACTTATGAAAATATTGCATTACAGAGACATCATCCTGCGCCTGGCTAGGAGCAAGCCGGACCTTGCATTTAATGGCCAAAAAGTGTCCCTGTTCCCGGACTACTCGATGGATGTCAAGAAGCGAAGGGCGCGATTCTTGGATATTAACCCCTTCGCGACCAGCGCCGTACATGTACGGCGCTGGGGCGATGCGGGCACATGGCGCCCGCTCGCGGGTGCGGCGGGCGTCATGGCCGGCAAGTCTCTGCTGTTTCTAACAGCAGAGACTTGCCGCTACCTACTACATCGGCGGCGTCTTCCGGGATGACTAGATGCCGTGATCACACGTGATCACGGCATCTAGTTGCGTCTAAACCCGGAAGCGTTCGCTTCCGGGTGGTATACAGACACCCCGTGTGGCCAATCGGGGTGTCTGTACACCATATGAAAACTGTAATCCTCGCTGGTGAGGATTACAGTTTTCAAACTGCAATTCTTATTCTGGCCACTAGATGGCAGGCCAGGATAAGAAATGAGCAATTCATGGCTTTCTGAGTCTATAAAACCCAGAATTGCTCATAAAGAAAAAAAAAAAAAAAGCCACAATATATAAGCCCATATTTGAGCTTTCTAATAGTAAAAAAAAAATTAAAAAAATGTTAAAAAATATATAAAAAATAAAAAGATGTAAAAGTTCAAATCACCCCCCTTTCCGTATAAGTAAAAAATAAATACCTAAATAACAATAAATATAGACATCATGGGTATCACCGTGACCGAAAACGCCCGTACTTTTAAAATATAAAAAAAAAAATTCCAATACGGCGAATTGTGTGGCGGAAAAAAAGCGTCCAAATGGCGATTTGCCGTTTTTTGTCGCTTTTTTTTTCTAAAAAAAATTAAATAAAAAGTGATCAAAAAGTCATACACACCCCAGAATGGTATCAATAAAAACTTCAGATCGTAACGCAAAAAATGAGCCCCCATACAGCTCTGTACACATAAATACCAAAAAGTTATAGGGGTCAAGATTTGACAAGGAAAAAAAAAAAAAAAAAAAAAAAAAAAAAAAAAGGGGCAACTTTCTAATTATTTTATCACTATGAAAACGCAGGAAAAACTATACATATTAGGTATTGCCGGATTCGTACTGACCAGTAGAATGAAAGTAACGGATCAGTTTTAATGCACATCGAACGCTGTAAATAAGAAACCCGTAGAACTGTAGCGGAATAGCGTTTTCTTTGCAATTTCACCCGGTTTGGAATTTTTTTCCCCGCTTCCCACTGCACCGTATGCAATATTAAATGGTGGCGTTGGAAAGTACAACTTGTCCCGCAAAAAACAAGCCCTCATACAGCTATTTGAACAGAAAAATAAAAGAGTTATGACTGTTTGAAGGCAGGGAGCGCAAAACGAAAATGCAGAACCGAAAAAAGCTCCGGTCGCGAAGGGGTTAAAAGAAGGCTCAGAAATCTTAATATCAGCTACTCCATGATGTACCCGGCAAGGCTCAGAGTGGTTGCCTTCGGTTCTACGCACTTCTTTGACGACCCCAAGGAAGCTCTACGTTGGATGGATCGCAATTAACTGCGTCTAAGGGAAAGCGTAAATGATGCCCCCCGAGATAATATTTTCTTAGTATTATTGGCTGCAGAATGCCCTAGTGGTGGGGTGTTGGGAGATATGTAATTCATGGTTATGCTATATGCTGATGCCTTCCTGTAACCGCTTTCGGATATGGCGCTGTGGCTGTTTTCACATAACATGTGGCGATAGCACTATGTCCAGTGGCGCTGTTGGGTACCTCCGGAGGTTCTGAAGTTGTGTTTAATAGTTATCTGTACTTTAATCTGACCTACTATAGGGTTATTCCTTGTTTTCTTATTTTCTCTACATACTTGGTAGGGTTTTCACTGTGCATCCTTGCATGGTCGTGACTCCTCTACCAAGTATTGTATTCACCCACAGGCCTTAGATATATATTCTAAGGTAAACTTAGTGGGGACTTGTTAGGAAGACACTTTAGTTTTGTTGGTTGGGGAAACTATGTTTGGGTTATTGTGGGATCGGGACAAACACAGGGATCTACTTTTCCATGATGTTCTTTATGTAAGCACTGTGTGTTATACTTGTCACTGTGTTGAATGTGGGTTGGGTGGCCTGCGGTTTCGCTCTGGGGCATTGTTGGAGCACAGGTAGCATTTATTATTGGTTCCAATGGCTGATAAGATAACATTCGTTAGCTGGAACGTGAGGGGGATTAAAGAGACCACTAAGAGGCATGCCATGTGGGAGTGCTTAAGACAGCATCACCCAGCAATATATTGTATCCAGGAAACTCACCTGCGGGATGACCAAGTAGGGCTACTTTCCAAACCGTGGCTGGGTCAGTGTTTCCACTCTACTGGCTCGACATATTCTAGAGGAGTGAGTATTTTGATGCACAGAGCTATCGCTTTCACCTGCATTACCAAAGAAATTGATAGGGAGGGCTGCTTTGTGTGCTTGTATGGGCTGCTTTTCCACATTCCGTGTATAATAGTGGGCGTCTACATCCCTCCTCCATACTCCCCTCTTATCCTACAGAGGATTCTGCGTTTTGTAATTGCACAGCCGGTTGTGCCGCTGCTGCTGATGGGGGACTTTAATGCAGTTCCTGATCCGAGTATGGATAGATTCCATCCTACGAGACAGGTCATGGCCCAGGGCCTAACGGCCTTTGGGAGATGGTTGGCAGAAATGTCGTGGCTAGATCTCTGGAGGCTCAGGAACCCTTATGAGAAGCAGTACTCCTGTTGCTCCAGCTCTCACAGATCACTCTCTAGGATTGACCTTTTTATTGGTAATGATGCAATGGGGTGCATGGTTCAGGATATCCAGTATATGCCAAGGCGCCTCTCAGATCATTCCCAGGGGGTATTGGTGGCTTGTTTTGCCCCTACTAGCAGCCATACTGATAGGATATGGAGATTTAATCCCTTTTGGCTTCATGTGATTGAGGATGTTGAGGGAATTCGTTATAAGATGATAGATTTTGTTAAACATAATGAGGGTTCTACATCTAAGGGAATGATGTGGGAGGCGATAAAGGCTTTCCTACGGGGTCTCCTGATGGCGGAGGTTAATAGAACCAAGAATAAAACTAGAGCTAAAACTGAGGAACTAGAGGAGGCTCTGAGACTAGCAGAGAGCCTATATGTGGCTGACCCATCAGACCATAATGACGGGAAATGGCAGATGGCGCAGAAGCTGTATGATGAACGTCTTATTTTTGGCATCTAATAAAAGGTTTTTCCAAAAGCAGAGGTATTATGAAGGAGAAAGAGCAGGGAGGTTACTGGCCTTGATGTCTAAACCTAAGGAGGATGCTGCTTATGTGGCATCCTTGGTTACGAACACTGGGGACACTGTCTGTAGATCTGATGATATCCTACAAACCTTTAGCTCCTTTTATGAATCCTTATATACTTCTAAGACTAATCCTTCAGAGGCTGACATTGACTCCTTCTTGACGCCTTTAGGTTTACCTTCCCTCTCTGCAGAGCAGAAAGCTATGCTAGACACTTCAATCACTCTGCTTGAACTAGAGGAGGCACTAAAGTCTATGTCCAATAATAAAACCCCAGGGGTGGACGGCCTCCCTTCAGAGGTGTTCAAAACATACAAGGAGGTTTTGCTGCCTTTGCTCTTGGAGGTCTTTGAGGAAGCAAAGACGGAAGGGGTATTACCATTCTTGATGAACCAGGCTGTTATTGTAGTGCTACCGAAACCCGGCAAGGACCATACCTTACCTGAGTCCTATAGGCCTATATCACTGCTGTCGGTTGATGTCAAGTTACTGGCCAAAGTTTTAGCTAACCGATTGAACTTAGTTGTAACATCTATTATTCACACCGACCAGGCGGGCTTTATGCCAAACATGTCGACAGCTGTCAATGTGCGAAGGCTGTTTCTAAATATCCAAGCATGCCCCACTGATCATTCAGATGCAGCGGTGGCCTCTTTAGACGCGGCTAAAGCGTTTGATAGTGTGGAGTGGAGATACTTGTGGGCAGTATTGCGTAGGATGGGTTTCGGTGATGCATTCATAGCCTGGGTTCAATTACTGTATGCTTCCCCGGTGGCTCGAATTAGAGCAAATGGATTGCTCTCTAAGTCCTTTCCCCTTTTTAGGGGTACTCGTCAGGGCTGTCCCGTCACCTCTTTTATTTGCGGTGGCTATTGAACCCTTAGCTACAGCATTAAGAATTAACAACGACGTGCAAGGGTTCAGTTATGGCAGTGTCTCTGAAAAGGTGGCATTATACGCTGATGATTTATTGCTTTTTTTTGTCCAAATGGCGTAGTTCACTTCCGCAAGCTATGGGGGTAATCAACTCTTTCAGTCATTTGTCAGGACTCTGCATCAATTGGTCAAAATCGGTATTGATGCCGCTCAGGTGGAGGGGGGGGATGTAGACAGCAGCCAGGCTCACGGCCTCCAGGTGGTACAGAGGATGACATATTTGGGGATTGTTATATCTCCCAACCCTAAGGAGTTTGATATATTAAATCTTCAGCCCCTCGTCAAAACTTTCCAGCAGAAGGTCCAGGTCTGGATCAAACTTCCGATCACAATGATTGGACGCATTAACCTCGTAAAGATGGTGCTGATGCCGAAGTTGCTTTATGTGCTCCACAATGCCCCGGGGTGGATCCCGCTACGCTTCTTTCATACCATTAATGCTATATTCCGAAATTTAATTTGGAAGAAGGGTATTCCACGTATCAAGTTAGAGACCCTGCAAAGATCTAAACTAGATGGGGGATTATCTGTGCCTAACCGGTGGCTGTATTATATTGCGGCTCAATTGCAACATCTTAGGGGGTGGGGAGACTCTGCAAACATGAATAAAGCAGGGAGAATTGTAAAATTCCTACTTCAGTCTGACTCCCTTTTGGAATCCCTGGAAGATGGCTCCTTTTTGTTGGTGGGGGGTGGGGGGGGGGAGATCCCACTCCTCCATACTATTCATAGAGTTTGGTGGAAAGCTAGACAGCTGGCTGGACTTGAGGGTTACTCGCAGTATACCCGGATATGGCCTAATTTTCTATACCCAGAGATACAGAAGGTGGCTTCTTTTCCTTTGTGGGTGGAGAAAGGGATACAATACATGCATCAGGTGTTTATTGATGGGGCTCTTAAATCCTTTTCTCAACTACAACAGGAGTATGAGCTTCCCCATCAAACATTTTACCAATATCTCCAACTGTGACATGCGATTCATGCGCAGGAGAAAGTGGGTACCATACTGCCTGGCAATTCCAACTCCATTATTGAGCTAACCAGCTCCCAGGGTGGCACTCATGGGATAATATCGTCACATTATTTGTTCCTACTGGATAAGCAGCATAAAAAATACCCTCTGACACTGCTGGGAAAATGGAAAAGGGATATACCAGATTTATCAGAGGAACAATGGGAAGAGGTGCTTTCTAACTTTACAAAGGTGGCTGTAAGCGAGGCTCAGAGTGTCCCAGGTTCTCCTACTCCATCGAGTCTATAGAACCCCAAAATTGCTTAAGAAAATGGGATACAGGATACATGATGAATGTCCCAGATGTAGGGAACCGGCAGCAGGGTTGATTCACCTTATGTGGAACTGCCCACGATTACGGAGGTATTGGGTAGAAGTAGTGGATTTAATAAATGATGCATTACTGACTAACATTGCAGTGGAAGCATATATATGCGTATTGGGCTGTGTGGAGTCTCTTCCAATAGTGAATGGACATAAAATTGCTGTTTTACGGCTCATGTATCAAGCCCGCAAACTTATAGCTTACCACTGGATCGACTCTATGCCACCTACTATACAGGAATACAAAGTAAGAGTAAAACTGTTAATTCAAATGGAGAAGTATGTGTATCAAAAGAGAGGATGTATAAAGCAATATGAAAAAATATGGACACAGTGGACATCTAAACATCCCATTGAGTGATAGTCCTAGCTGGTTGCTGGTGCCCATTGACCTCTGGGGTGTGTAATATGGTGAAATACTTTAATGTGTTAGACAATATAGAGATGGGATGTATTATACTTACCTCGTAGCGGGTGCGTCATAGTTGGTAAATAAGAATCAGTCAACATTGCTGGTCAAAATTGATGGAGAGTTTATTATCTGTTGCAATGCTCCAATACTAACTAATTTTTGTTCCTACTGCGGCCACAGGTTATGGACTTATGGACTTTCTGATACACAGTGTACAATGCAAGATAAAGTGTATTTGGACTTTTTCTGATCCCTCTATGATCCCGGGGGTAGGGGGGTGGCTAGGGTGGTTGGGGGGGCGGGTTTTGGTGGTTTGTCTACAAAAACTAAAATTTTTCAATAAAAATTTGATAAAAAAAAAAAAAAAAAAAAAACTTTAGGGCCTCAATATTCTTTATGTTATTTTATTTTTTTGGTCGACTGCCTTATGTAGGGGCTCAATTTTTTGCGGGATGAGATGATGGTTTGATTGGTACTATTTTGGTGTGCATATGACATTTTGGGTCTTTTGATATTACACCGTTAGTGATGTAAGGTGACAAAATATATGTCTTTTTTGACAAAGTTTTTATTTTATTTTTACGGTGTTCACCCGAGTGGTTAGGTCATGTGATATTTTAATAGTCTTTGTTGTTACGGACGCTGCGATACCCAATATGTCTACTTTTTTCACTTTTAACACAAAAGCATTTTTGAAACAAAAAAAAAAAAAACCAAACATGTTTTAGTGTCTCCATATTCTGAGAGTCACCGTTTTTTAAAAAAAAATCTTTTAGGCGACTGTCATGTTTCATTGGTACTATTTTGGGGGACATACGCCTTTTTGATTACTTGGTGTTGCACTTTTTGTGATGCAAGGTGACAAAAAAAAAATGGTTGTTTCAGCACAGTTTTTTTTTTTCCGGCATTCGGGTAAGGGGGTGGATCATGTGGTCGTTTTATTTTTCCAATTTTGTGTGTTTTATTTTGGGAAAGGGGCTTTTGTTTTTAATTGAAACTTTTTTAATTTTGAAATTATTTTTTTTTACTTTTTATTTTTGTCCCACTCTGGGATTTCAACTTCTGGGGTCTGATCCCCTCTGCAAAGCGTTACAATACATCCTGAATTGTAATGCATTGCATGTCAGCTTTTACTCTGACAGCCTGCCTGTGAGACCCAGCCTAAGGGGCTGGCTTTCACAGGCTTCCGTAGAAGGGAGGGCATCGGGCTTGCCTTCTCTGCCATTGGGTCCCTGTCACTGCAGCGTGGGGACCCAATGGGGATGCGGAGGGAACCCATACCCTCCGCAAACCCCCTGTATGCTGTGGTCAGCTTTGACTGTGACATACAAGGGGTTAATACGCCAGGATCTGTGTTTTCATGAATGTTGGCGTATACAGCAGGGCCCGGCTGTCAGTGATTGTTGAGTCCAAGCTGCTGATCAGGCGGACGCAGCTCCTGCTACCGCCTGATAAGCCCGCAGTACATGTACGGCACTGGTCCTTAAATCACGTCCACCAGCGCAACCCCTTTACGAGTTAACCCCTTCCTGCATATGGGACTAACTGTACATCCAGATAGCAGGATAGTGTCCACAGTAACAGTTACTTCCGAACTCTTACCGGAGGCTGTGACACTAAGGCCCCTTTCACACGGGCGCAATGCGTGATGCGCATGCATTGCACCCGCACTGAATCCTGACCCATTCATTTCAATGGGGCTTTTCACAGTTCGCCGTTGCGTGAAAATCGCAGCATGTTCTATATTCTGCGTTTTTCACGCCGCCCTGGCCCCATTGAAGTGAATGGGGCTGCGTGAATATCGCATTGCATCCACACGCAAGTGCAGATGGAATGCGTGATTCACTGATGGTTGCTAAGAGATGTTGTTTGTAAACATTCAGTTTACCACGCGCGTGAAAAACGTATCAAAACGCTTCGCACCTGCACGGAAAAAAACTGAACAAACGTACGTAATAGCAGTCAAAACTGACCGATTGCATGCGGATTTTCCGGAACACATCCGGACTGAATCAGTGACGCCCGTGTGAAAGAGGCCTAAGAAGTGTCACAGCCCTGGGCTTTTCCCAACAAAGGAGACATGGGATCTTCTGGCAAGGGACCAATCAGAGCTGTCCCTTGTCAGTGATCGCTCTTGATGATTGGTCAGAGTTGTATAGACTATTCAGAGCGTGTATGTCGTTTACAGGCTTTGATCTCCAAAAATCATGTCCGTGGAGGTCAGAGCCTACAATAAGGTAATGCTTTGCCTCCCCTGTGCCCCCAGCAGCCCCCTCAGCACTCCTGTGTCTCCCCCTTGCACATTGAAAACTTCATAGCAGTGGCTCTGGAACGGAGCCCCAGTCATCAGCAACAGATCCCTGCCATTTAACCCCTTAGATGAGGCGGTGAGTAGGCCCCGGCAGCATCCATGGGGTTATAAGAGGAAGGGAGCTCCTTCTCTCCCACCAATGGGACGTGTCCCGATTGTCACCGTGGCAACTGGACCCCTTACAAAGGCATCCAAGGCTTGTCATGGAACCAAGCCTCCCTAACAGGCCATGCTGAAGGCAGGTGCCGGTTAGGGCGAATGGTGACTAGGACTTGATAAGTATAAAAAAATAAATAAATAAATAGAGATTTAAAATTTAAAACGGCAGGGGTGGGAAACCTTTTTGCTGCCGTGGGCCACTTCGATGTTTGTAACATCATTCTCAGGCCACACAAAATTCTCAATTTGACTACTATATTTGGTCAAACATATTCGGGGTAAGTTACAGAAATTGCGCTTCAATAAAAAAATAAAAATCTAGAGCGCTGTAGTTTTGCAGCACAAAATGGCGCCTGCACTATATATATTACATATAGTACAGGCGCCATTTTGACTAAACATAGTTTAGTTCAGAATGTTATTTATTTAGTTCTTTACTTGGCATTAAATCCCTTTCTCAATCTCAGATCTGCCCCCCACCTCCATAAGCCTCCCAGCCTACATCAGCCTCAGATCAGCCCCTCCCTAGCCTCAGATCAGCCCCCATCAGATTCCCCAATCTTCTAATAAGAAGTGCCTCTGCCAGTTTTACCCACTTAATGCTGCCACCTGTACATTCAAGGTACTTATTCTAAGACCTTGGGCCAGTCCCGATTAGAGAAAATCTAGGACCAGTCCTAGATCTGGGGGCATGGAAGGGTCCCAGGAAATATCAGAAAAGGAAAGAAAGGAGTTCCAGAACCTTAGATATATCTTGGAAGTCACTAGCTTTCTACTGTGCAATAAAGTATCTATTACCTTGACTGAGAGTCCTTTCTTTGTCAGATTCTCAAGTATGGGAAACAATGCCCTCCGGGCCAGTAGGGAGCAATTCGTGTCATTTGAGCTTTCTCCTCTATAGTCTTGGTCACGACTTTGGGAATTAGTGAAAAACGTGGGAATGCGTACAGGAGACCCTTTGGCCAATAGTGAGCTAATGCATCCACCTGCAGAGGACAATCTTTGTAAGAGCGAAAAGAAATTCCTGTCCTGTTTTTCCAGGAAGCAAACAAGTCAATTAACGGAATCCACCATCTTGCACAAATCTGATTGAACACTGTCTGGTTCAAACTCCATTCTCCCTGCTTTAGCTTCTCCCTGCTCATGAAATCTGCCAGATTTTCTTTTCCTTTTATATGGACCGCTGTTAGAGATTTTAGGTTCGCTTCAGCCCAAACAATTTTTTTTCCCCAAAACCACAGAGAGGAGACGACTTCTTGTCCCCCCCTTGCTTGTTTATGTACGCCACTGTGGTAGAGTTGTCCAAAAGTATCTTCACATGACCTTGGACAAGAGATGGAGCAAAGAACTTCAGAGCCTGCCAGACTGCCTGGATCTCTCTCAGGTTGGAAGATGGCTGGATGGAGCTTTTCTGCCATAATCCCGTTCTGCCATTCAGATGGGCTCCCCAACTCTGCCTGCTTGCATCCGGAGTGACTACTAGCTGCTCCAACTGCCGCCACTCCACGCCTCTGGAAATGTTTTTCCTTCAGAGCTACCAAGATAGAGTGCGTCTTAAATGAGAAGGGATCTTCAACCTCTTGTTCAACTATATCTGTTTCCGGTCCCAGGAACTTAAAAGGAATGACTGAAGCGTTCTTGAGTGAGCCTAAGCCCATTTCACCGAAGGTATTGTGGATGTCACGAGACCAAGAACAGTCATGATCTCCCTTACTGATGTCTTCTGGAAATGCCGAAATCTTGAAATTTTCTGAATTAGGTCTTCTTGCTTTTTTTCCGTAAGAAAGGTGGAAATTAGGTGAGAATCTAGAAGCACTCCTAAAAACACCATCCGATGATCCGGAAACCAATTCGACTTTTTCGTGTTGATGATCCAACCTAGATTCGACAAGGTCTGGATAACTGTCTGCTGGGGCCGCAATTAAGTCATCTAGGTACAGGATCAAGACAATTTCTGACATGTGGAAAAAGCCTGAAATGTCTGCCATGACCTTTGTGAATAACCTTGGGGCAGAGGATAGACCGAAAGGAAGGACTTGGAACTGATAATGACCGATCCTCGCCCGAACCGCCATCCTCAAATTCTTTTGGTAATGGAGATGGATCGGAACATGATAGTAGGCATCAGACTCTGGATAATAGATTGATTTGGGACCTGACCGTCTACATCTTGAATCTCTTGCATCTTATAAAATTGGTTTAAATTCTTCTTCTTTAGTAGAAAAACTGAATAAAAGACCCTCTTCTTCTAGAGGAACTTGGATTATAGATTCTTTTTGAAGTAGAAGCGTGATCTGAGATTCTGAAGCTTCCAGTTTGTCCTTCTTTAGTTTTGAATTTTCCAGGTACCTGTGGGGAGAATCTGATAGTTCCGGCTTGTAATCTGATCTTATTATAGACAGCACCCAGGGAGATGCGTGAAACTGTTCCCAGGCCTGAGCGAATTGTTTTAATCTTCCCCCGACTGGGCTAGGCCTGAGCGAATTGTTTTAATTTTCCCCCGACTGGGCTTCTGGCATCATTGGGTGGTATTTGAACGGGAAGACTTTTCTGAGAAGAGGAATCCCTTATTCTTCCTTTTTGAGGTCTGCCATGAAGACCCTGAGTTCTTCATCTGATCAAATTCAGGACGTCTCTGGGAGCAAAAATTATGTCTCTGATGAAAGAAAACTTTGCCTCCAAAGGGAAGCCTTTTTTCCTATCGGAAGCCTACTCCAGGATATCATCTAAGGCCTTCCCGAATAGACGATTGCCTTCACATGGGATGGCACAGAGCTTATTTTTTCATGCCGAATCCCTAATCCAGGACCTTAACCATACAGACCTACGGGAGGCATTCGATAAGGCTGCGGTCTTAACATAGTAACAGTTTATAAGGCCGAAAAAAAAGACATCTGTCCATCCATTTCGGCCCGTTTACCTACAAGTTGATCCAGAGGAAGGCAAAAAACCCCTGTGATGTAGAAGCCAATTTTCCCCACTTTAGGGGAAAAAAATTCCTTCCCAACTCCAATGAGGCAATCAGAATTACTCCCTGGATCAACAACCCATCTCTAGTAACTATAACTTGTAATATTATTACCCTCCAGAAATACATCCAGGCCCCTCTTGAACTCTTTTAGTGAACTTACCATCACCACCTCCTCAGGCAGAGAGTTCCATAGTCCCACTGCTCTTACCGTAAAGAATCCTCTTCTATGTTTGTATACAAACCTTCTTTCCTCCAGACGCAGAGGATGTCCCCTCGTCACAGTCACAGTCCTGGGGATAAATAGATCATGGGAGAGATCTCTCTACTGACCCGATATATTTATATATTGTTATTACATCTCCCCTCAGTCGTCTTTTTTCTAAAGTTAATAAGCCTAATTTTGATCATCTTAGCTGACAATTTTACTACATGCGCCGAGGAATCTGCCAGGAAGTTTGAAGCCTGCTTTAGGATAGGTATGGAGGTCAGAATATCCTCTCTGGGAGTGCCTGATTGAATATGCTCTTCTAGTTGAGTCACCATAAAAGACAGGGTTCTTGCTTGGACAAACATAGCCATAGAAGAGTACCAGGATTTTTTTTAAGCAGATTCTCTATGGGGTTAAGGTCAGGCGAGTTTGCTGGCCAATCAAGCACAGTGATGGATCACGCCGGACTTAGGCCCCATTCACACGACCGTATGTTCATTTCCGTATCTTATCCGCATTTTTGCGGATAAGATGTGGAACCATACGGACCCATTCATTTTTCCATAGGAGAAAAAAAAAAATGCGGAATGCACACAGTGTGCATTCCGCATCCATATATTACGGAAGTTCTCCCGCAAAAAAAGGAAACATGTCCTACACTTGGCCGCAAAACACGTCCGTAGCCCCATTAAAGTCAATGGGTCCGCAAAATTACGGAACACTACGGAAGACTTTCCGTATGTCTTCCGTTCCATTTTTATACGGACACGGAATACATACGGTCGTGTGAATGGAGCCTTAAGCCACAGGGGAAGGAGGAGCAGCTGAATTGCTCCAGGATCCTTCCCCCTGCAGGAGCCCTCCGGAAGACCGGGAGAACTTACCAAAGGCCCTATGCAACCACGCTGATCCACAACCTGCCTCTTGAGGGACAGGAAAACAACTGGCGACGGCAAAGGGGAGGGGACTTTTATGCACTGATCTCTGAAGACCCCTGAAGATGCGGGTAACCCCTCCAGGAAGTTCCGTCGTGGGGAAAAATATTGTGCTCCTTTCCTTCAGAGTCCTGCTGTGTGCCGAAGAAAACTGAACTGCAGAATGAGGTGAAATAACTTCGGCTCATCTGAGCTGATACATTCTAATACTGTACGGAGCGCTTGCTCCACACAGTATTGAACCGAAGTTTTATGCAAATCGACTGCAGATGTTTCATCCTAAGTAGATTCGCTCATCCATAATGTTAACCCTTCCCACCATGTTGCAGGAAAAAATTATTAAAATGAGAAATCTGCACAAAATGCTTTAAAAGTTTGCCTTTTAGCTTTAATTCCAGTGGAACACCTAAAGGGTTACCAAAGCTTCAAAATTCAGTTTTTTATAATTTTAGGGGTGTAGCTGCTAAAATGGGGTCATTTATAGCTGGTTTCTACTACTTCTTGAAAATGTTGAAGATTGCTTCCAAAATGCTAAGCCTTCTGATGTCCTAAAAAACAAAACACTTACAAAATGATGGCAAGATAGACATATGGTGAATGTTATTTAACTATTTTATGGAGGATCTCTGTCTTAAAAGCAGAGAATTTCAAATTTAGAAAATTTCAAATTTTCCAAGTTTTCTGTAAATTTGTGATTTTTTTCATACATAAAGTAAATCATCAAAATTCACCACTAACATGAAGTATAAGAATCTCAGAATCGCTTAAATGTAAAAGGTTTTTTTTTTTTTTTTTTTTTTTTTTAAAGTGATTAAAACTAAAAGTTATTACCACATAAAGTGACATGTCAGATTCGAAAAATGGGGCTTCAGCATTTGATCCAAACTGTCTTTTGCGTGAAGGGATTAATAAAAATCTACACAAGAAAACTTGCACAAAATTGTATACTGATAAATTGCCAGTGGCAATACGTTTTATGTGACAGATACTGTAATAAATATATACACCGAAACTAACCACACATGGGTCTTTAAGATCTGATGGTAATTTATATCAGTATAGTGCCATGTTCACATTGTGACTAAACTGCCCTGAATATAGGGCAGGGCAAATACAATGTTAATCTTGTGCAATAGTAATCCCACGGATTCCACGTTTTCTTTTAAGTTACAACATTAACCCTTTCAGTACCGGGCCACTTTTCACCTCAAATCCCAGGCCGTTTTTTGCAAATCTAACAGGTGTCACTTTATGTGGTAATAACTTTGGAACGCTTTTACTTATCCAAGCCATTCTAAGATTGTTTTCTCGTCACATATTGTGCTTCACGATAGTAGTAAATTTGTGGCAAAATATTTCATTTTTATCTATAAAAAAAAAAAAAATACCAAATTTAGCAAAAATTTGGAAAAAATTTGCAAATTTCAATTTCTCTACTTTCAATATACATAGTAATGCCTCCAAAAATAGTTATTTTACATTCCCCATATGTATACTTTATGTTGGCATCATTTTATAAATGTCATTTTACTTTTTTGGGACGTTAGAGGGCTTAGAAGTTTAGAAGCCATTTTTCAAATTTTCAACAAAATTTCCAAAACCATTTTTTTAAGCACCAATTCAGATAAAGTGATTTTGAGTGGCTTACATAATGGAAACCACCCATAAATGACCCCATTTTAGAAACTACACCCCTCAAATTATAAAAAAAACTGCTGTTACAAACTTTGTTAACCCTTGAGGTGTTCCACAAGAATTAATGGAAAACGTATGTGAAATTTCAAAATTTCACTTTTTTGGTAGATTATTCATGTTAATTTTTTTCTTGCAAATCAGCAAGGGTTAACAGCAAACTAAACCTCAATATACATTACTCTGATTCTGCAGTTTACAGAAATACCCCATACGTGGTGGTAAACGGATTTTGGAGGCAGATTTTGCTAGAATGGTTTTTAGGCACCATTTTGTAATTGAGAGACCCTGACGTACCCCTACAGTGGAAACCCTCAAAAAGTGACCCCATTTTGGAAACTACCCCCTTCAAAGAATATATTAAGGCGGGTACTGGTCACTTTGACCCCCTAAGCATTTTACGGAATTTGGAAACACTTGGCTGTGAAAATGAAAAGTTTCATTTCTTCCAATAAAATGTTGCTTTAGCCCCAAATTTTTCATTTTGACAAGGGGTAACAGGAGAAAAGCGCCCCATAATTTGTTACCCATTCTCTCCTGAATACGGCAACACCCCATATGTGGTGGTAAACCGCTGTGAGGGCACATGGCAGGACTCAGAACAGAAGGAGTGCCATATGGATTTTACAACACAGATTTTGATGGATTGGTTTGCGGGAGCCATTGATTTTTATTTTTTTGAGTTATTGCCTTACGTGGGGGCTCATTTTTTGCGGGACGAGATGACAGTTTGATTGGTACCATTTTGGGGTACATACGCCTTTTTGATCGTGTGGCATTACACTTTTTGTGAGGCAAGGTGAAAAAAAAAAAAATGGCTGTTCTGGCATAGTTTTTTTTTTATTTTTTTTTACAGCATTCGCCTAGGGGGCCATCTCATGTAATATTATAGAGCAGGTTGTTATGGACGCGGCGGTACCCAATATGTCTAACTTTTTTATTTTTGGAAAGTTTTACACATTAGATTTATTTTTGAACAAAATAAAATCTTTTTTTTGTGTTGCCATTTTCAGAGAGCCATATTTTTTTTATTTTTCGGGCGATTGTCTCAGGTAGGGTATAATTTTTGCGGGACAAGATGACAGTTTGACTGGTACCATTTTGAGATGAATATGCCTTTTTGATCGTCTGCTATTACACTTTTTGTAAGGGAAGGTGACCACAAAAAAAAAAAAAAAAAAAAAAAAAAAGTCTGTTTTGGCACTTTTTTTTTTTTACTGCGTTCACCTGGTGGGGTGAATGACGTGATGTTTTTATAGAGCCGGTGGATACAGACGCGGCGATACCTAATATGTTTATCTTTTTTTACCTTTTTTTTTTTTTACAATTCTTTTTAGCTTTTTTTTTTATGGAAAATGGCGTTTTTTTTTACTTGAAACTTTTATTATTTTAGGAAACTTTATTTTTTAACTTTTTTTTTTTACTTTATTTAACTTTTGGGGGTCTGATCCCCTTTACAATGCAGTACAATACTACAATGTAATACACTTACAGCCTGCTTCCTGTGCGATCCAGGGGGCTGGATCGCATAGGCACGCAGGGATAGCAGCCACGATGCCTAAGGAAGGCATCGGGCTGCTATCCGAGCCATCGGGTCCCCGTCACAGCAAAGCGGGGACCCGATGGCCCCCCGCTCGCAATCCTGAACTCCCGCACACCACATGTGCCGCAGTCAGCGCTGACGCAGCACATGAAGGGTTAATGCGCTGGCATCAGTGTTTTCACTGATGCTGGCGCATTCAGCAGGGGTCCGGCACCTCGGCACAGGACCTCCACCGCTGATCGGGCGGGCGCAGCTCGGACTTGTGTCCCGGCTTTTTGCGCCGTACATGTACGGCGCTGGTACTCTAAGGGTTAATAAACACTTAAAAGTATTTTGTTTATACAAGTAAGCAGTATAGCAAAAATTTCCCCTTATAAATAGGGAACAGCATCTGTGTTAAATGTTTGTGGCTACTGAGGAGGCAGCCAGGAGCCCCAAAATGCGTACAGTCATGGCCAAAAGTTTTGAGAATGATACAAATATTAATTTTTACAAAGTCTACTGCTTCAGTTTTTATAATGGCAATTTGCATATACTCCAGAATGTTATAAAGAGTGATCAGCTTAACAGCAGTTACTTGCAAAGTCAATATTTGCCTAGAAAATGAACTTTATCCCCCAAAACACATTTCAACATCATTGCAGCCCTGCCTTAAAAGGACCAGCTAACATCGTTTCAGTGATTGCTCCATTAACACAGGTGTGGGTGTTGATGAGGACAGGGCTGGAGATCAATCTGTCATGATTAAGCAAGAATGACACCACTGGACACTTTAAAAGGAAGCTGGTGCTTGGCATCATTGTTTCTCTTCTGTTAACCATGGTTATCTCTAAAGAAACACGTGCAGTCATCATTGCACTGCACAAAAATGGCCTAATAGGGAAGAGTATCGCAGCTAGAAAGATTGCACCTCAGTCAACAATCTATTGCATCATCAAGAACTTCAAGGAGAGAGGTTCCATTGTTGCCAAAAAGGCTCCAGGGCGCCCAAGAAAGACCAGCAAGCGCCAGGACCGTCTCTTAAAAGTGTTTCAGCTGCGGGATCGGGCTACCAGCAGTGCAGAGCTTGCTCAGGAATGGCAGCAGGCAGGTGTGAGTGCATCTGCACGCACTGTGAGGCGGAGACTCTTGGAGCAAGGCCTGGTCTCAAGGAGGGCAGCAAAGAAGCCACTTCTCTCCAGAAAAAACAATCAGGGACAGACTGATATTCTGCAAAAGGTACAGGGAGTGGACTGCTGAGGACTGGGGTAAAGTCATTTTCTCTGATGAATCCCCTTTTCGATTGTTTGGGACATCTGGAAAACAGCTTATTCGGAGAAGACGAGGTGAGCGCTACCACCAGTCTTGTCTCATGCCAACTGTAAAGCAAATGCAAGCATTGATTGTGCAAGAATGGACTGCTATCAGTCAGGATTTGGTCCAGAAGTTGATTGAGAGCATGCCAGGGAGAATTGCAGAGGTCCTGAAGAAGAAGGGTCAACACTGCAAATATTGACTTGCTGCATTAACCCCTTGACGCCCAGTGCCGTACATGTACGGCGCGCTGATCGGGCGGGTGCAGGAGCTCCGCCCGATCAGCGGCGGGGGTCCGGCAGTGCCGGACCCCTGGGGAATGCGCCAGCATCGGTGAAAACACCGATGCCGGCGCATTAACCCTTCATGTGCCGCGGTCAGCGCTGACCGCGGCACATGAGGTGTGCGCATATTCAGGATGGCGAGCGGGGGCCCATCGGGTCCCCGTGCTGCTGTGACGGGGACCCGATGGCTTGGATGGCAGCCCGATGCCTTCCTTAGGCATCGTGGCTGCCATCCCTGCGAGCCTGTGCGATCCAGCCCCCTGGATCGCACAGGAAGCAGGCTGTAAGTGTATTACTGTGAGTAATACACTTACAGCCAATGCATTACAATACAACAGTATTGTAATGCATTGTGCAGGGGATCAGACCCCCAAAAGTTGAAAAAAAAGGTGAAAAAAAAGTTAAAAAATAAAGTTAAAAAAAAAAAAAAAAAAAAAAAGCCATTTTCCCCCCAATAAAGTAAAAAAAAATTGTTAAAAAGAGAAGAAAAAAAAAGTAGGCATATTAGGTATCGCCGCGTCTGTATCGACCGGCTCTATAAAAATATCACAATCCATCCCGCCAGGTGAACACAGTAAAAAATAAAAAATAAAAACAGTGCCAAAACAGCCATTTTTTGGTCACCTTCCCCCACAAAAAGTGTAATACTACGCGATCAAAAAGGCGTATTTACCCCAAAATGGTATTAATAAAATCGTCATCTCGTCCCGCAAAAAATGATACCCTACCTAAGACAATCACCCAAAAAATAAAAAAATATGGCTCTCTGAAAATGGCAACACAAAATAAAGATTTTATTCTGTTCAAAAATGCATCTAATGTGTAAAACTTTCCAAAAATAAAAAAGTTAGACATATTTGGTATCGCCACATCCGTAACAACCTGCTCTATAAAAATATCACATGATTTGCCCTCTGGTGAATACTGTAAAAAAAAAAAAAAAATTAAAAAAAACCATGCCAAAACAGCTATTTTTTTTCACCTTGACTGACAAAAAGTGTAATACCAAGCGATCAAAAAGTCTTCTATACCCCAAAATGGTACCAATGAAAGCATCAGCTCATCCCGCAAAAAATGAGCCCCCACATAAGACAATAACTCAAAAAAATAAAAATCAGTGGCTCCCGCAAACCATTCCGTCAAAATCTGTGTTGTAAAATCCATATGGCGCTCCTTCTGTTTTGAGTCCTGCCATGTGCCCCCACATCAGTTTACCACAACATATGGGGTGTTGCCGTATTCAGGAGAAAATGGGTAAAATTATGGGGTGCTTTTCTCCTGTTACCCCTTATGAAAATACAAAAAATTTGGGGCTAAAGCAACATTTTATTGGAAGAAATGAAATTTTTCATTTTCACAGCCAAGTGTTTCCAAATTCCGTAATACACTTAGGGGGTCAAAGTGGCCAGTACCCCCCCTTAATATATTTGTTGAAGGTATTAGTTTCCAAAATGGGGTCACTTTTTGAGGGTTTCCACTCTAGGGGTACGTCAGGGTCTCTCAATTACAAAATGGTGCCTAAAAACTATTCTAGCAAAATCTGCCTCCAAAATCCATATGGCGCTCCTTTCCTTCTGACCACTGCCACAAACCCATAGAGACGTTTACCACCACATATGGGGTATTTCTGTAAACTGCACAATCAGAGCAATGTATATTGAGGTTTAGTTTGCTGTTAACCCTTACTGTGTTGCAAGAAAAAAATTAACATGAATAATCTACCAAAAAAGTGAAATTTTGAAATTTCACCTCCATTTTCCTTTAATTCTTGTGGAACACCTCAAGGGTTAAAGTTTGTAACAGCAGTTTTTTATTATTTGAGGGGTGTAGTTTCTAAAATGGGGTCATTTATGGGGGGGGGGGGGTTTCATTATGTAAGCCCCTCAAAATCACTTTATATCTGAATTGGTGCTTAAAAAAATGGTTTTGGAAAATTTGGTGAAAATTTGAAAAATGGCTTCTAAACTTCTAAGCCCTCTAACGTCCTAAAAAAAGTAAAATGACATTTATAAAATGATGCCAACATAAAGTAGACATATGGGGAATGTAAAATAATAACTATTTGTGGAGGTATTACTATGTATTTTGAAAGTAGAGAAATTTAAATTTGGAAATTTTTCCAAATTTTTGGTAAATTTGGTATTTTTTAAAAAATAAAAATGAAATATTTTGCCAAAAATTTACTACTGTCGTGAAGCACAATATGTGACGAGAAAATAATCTCAGAATGGCATGGATAAGTAAAAGCGTTCCAAAGTTATTACCACATAAAGTGACATGTCAGATTTGCAAAAAATGGCCTGGGCATGAAGGTGAAAACACGCTTGGGGTTGAAGGGGTTAACTCATTCTAACTGTCAATATAAGTTTTTGTTACTCATAATATGATTGCAATTATATTTCTGTATGTGATAAAAACATCTGACAAACACACATAAAAACCAGAGGGCAGCAGATCATGTGAAAATATAATATTTGTGTCATTCTCAAAACTTTTGGCCATGACTGTACATCGTTATCCTAAGTGGCTATTTGAAGAAAAAGTCCCCCTTTATATTTTTTGATCAAAACATATCCATCAGCTTAACCCCTTAAAGACCCAGGAAGAGAATGCTCATCCTAAATGGCCGATACTTTGCGCCCCAGGACGAGTATTCGCCCTGCGATCCTTCCTCCCCCGCATGTGTGGTGCCACGATCAGCGGCAGAGATCCAGCTGTTACTGACAGCCAGATCCCTGCTACATCCACCAGCATCAGTGATAACGCCGTGGCTGACCACGGCATATGGGAGGTTTGTGCTTCCTCCCCCAGGCTGGGTCTCATAGGCAAACTATAAATGTATTACGGTGTTTAATACACCGATAGTTAATGCAGTACAATACAGATGTATTTTGATGCATTGAAAACAGGGATCAGACCCTGTAATGTTGAAGTCCCATAGTGGGACATCAGTAAAAGAAAACTAAAATTAAAGTGTTAACAAAAAAAAAAAAAGTTTCAATTAAAAAAAGCCCCTTTCCCATAAAAAGGGACATATAAAACTGTAAAAAAAAAAAAAAAAAAAGGGTGAAAAATGGCAAGGTCCTTAAAGTGTTCAGAATTGTTTGATTGGCAGCAGCAAGAGGCATCTATTCATCCACTCCGTTCCAACAGACAATCGACACAAACCAACCCACCATCCCAGCTACACCAGAGAAGCCGTGGACCTACAAGGTGCAGCTGATCAACAGCAAGATATAACCATCTTCTGGTGTGAGATGAAGCGTTATACGCAGTGTCTGGAGTGGCAAGAGTTATAAGTTGTCTGCCACACTATATATACTCCTATGGATTGGTAAACAGCAGAAACAGTACACCTGTCATGGTTTCTATTTATTCCATATGAAAAATCTGACAGCCGCTATATGTGGAGATGCCGATCATTAACATTTAAATGGAAATCTGTATGCTGTTTACTAGCATTGATTTACATTTTTCTTTGCATTTTGGATGAACTACAAAGTTATCAACTAAACATTTGAGTGACTTAAAGGGGTTGCGTCACCTATGCAAGTGTCATTTATTATGTAGAGAAACTTCATACAAGCCACTTACTAATATATTATCCATATTGCTTCCTTTGCTGGCTAGATTCATTTTTCCCCATCACATAATACACTGTTCATTTCCATGGTTATGACCACCCTGCAATCCCTGTGGTGGAAGTGATTGCACACTATAGGAAAAAGAGCCGACCTTTCTGGTAGCCGGGACCATGGGAGCTCATGTAGGCTGGTTCTTTTTTCTAGTGTGCAAGCATGGCCACAGCTGATGGATTACAAGGTGGTAATCCAAACTTGTATAGGGTTTTCTGTTTTACTACTTTTAATAAAATAAAAACCTTTGAAAAAAAATTTAATACATTTCATATTCTGACATAACACTTATATTTCGGTCTACAGTGCTTTATGAGGGCTTGTTTTTTGCCTAAAACTGTATTTTTATTGGTACAGTTTTTGTGGTATGAACAAAAATTATTTAATTTTTGGGGAGACAAGACAAAATAGTGAATTGCACGTTTTTAATTTTCATATTTTAGTAGTTCACGTATTTCCGGACGTAGCAATATCCAATGTATTTTTTTTATTGTTTATATATTTTTATATGTAGTGGGAAAAGGGTGGCGATTTAAACTTTTAATATATTGTTTTTTTTCATCTTTTGATCCCCTCTCCTATTCACCCTAAAATCTCTCTATTAAGGTGAATAGAATTTCTACACTTTCCATTCTGAGCTACGCTTCAGCACTGTCCAGGCTGCCATGGCAACCGATCGGAGCCCTGCAATTTCACTGCAGGGGCTCCGATCAGAAGACAGAGGGAGCCGCCTCCATTCAAGTGAATAGGAAGGAGCCATCCCATTGAAATGAATGGGACGGCTGAGATGCAATTACTCACTGCTGCAGTTGCAACAACGCGCATGTAACCAATAAAGAGACGGCAGCGATTAAGAATGAGTAATCAAAAATAAAAGACAACACCTTTAACCCTTTCACTCCCGGAGGTTTTTTCGGTTATGTGTTTTCGTTTTGCGCTCCCTGCCTTCAAACAGCCATAACTGTTTTATTTTTCTGTTCACATAGCTGTATGAGGGCTTGTTTTTTGCGGGACATATTTAATATTTAATATGGTGTGGTGGGAAGCGGGAAAAAAATTCCAAATCGGGTGAAATTGCAAAAAAAAACAAAAAAAAAACGCTATTCCGCTAGAGTTCTACGGGTTTCTTATTTACAGCGTTCGATGTGCATTAAAAACTGACCAGTTACTTTCATTCTACTGGTCAGTACGAATCCGGCAATACCTAATATGTATAGTTTTTCCTGCGTTTTCATAGTGATAATTAGAAAGTTGCCCTTTTTTTTTTTTCCTTGTCATATCTTGACCCCTATAACTTTTTGGTATTTATGTGTACGGAGCTGTATGGGGGCTCATTTTTTGCGGGGCGATCTGAAGTTTTTATTGATACCATTCTGGGGTGTGTATGACTTTTTGATCACTTTTTATTTAATTTTTTTAGAAAAAAAAAAGAGCGACAAAAAAAAAATGGCAAATCGCCATTAGGACGCTTTTTACCGCCACACAATTCGCCGTATTGGAATTTTTTATATTTTAAAAGTACGGGCGTTTTCGGTCACGGTGATACCCATGATGTCTATATTTATTGCTATTTAGGTATTTATTTTTTAATTATACGGAAAGGGGGGGTGATTTGAACTTTTATATATTTTTTTATTTTTTATATATTTAACATTTTTTTTAATTTTTTTTTTACTATTTTAAAGCTCAAATATGAGCTCATATATATATATATATATATATATATATATATATATATATATATATATATATATATTTTTTTTTTTCTTTATGAGCAATAAGGGATTTACTAGACTGAGATAAATCCAAGAATTGCTAATTTCTTATCCTGGCCTGCCATCTAGTGGCCAGAATAAGAATTGCACTTTGAAAACTGTAATCCTCACCAGCGAGGATTACAGTTTTCATATGGTGTACAGACACCCCGATTGGCCACTCGGGGCATCTGTACACCACCCGGAAGCGTACGCTTCCGGGTTCAGACGCAACTAGATGCCGTGATCACGTGTGATCATGGCATCTAAAGGCCCAGCAAGATGCCACCGATCAGGTAAGTAGCGGCAAGTCTCTGCTGTTAGAAACAGCAGAGACTTGCCGGCCATGACGCCCGCCGCAGTTGCGAGTGGGCGCCATGTGCCCGCATCACCCCAGCGCCGTACATGTACGGCGCTGGGAGTGTAAGGGTTAAGGAGGAAAATTGGGTTGTACCTTCTATTGGCATTTTGTTCACTTTATTTGGTATAATGAGCTGGACTGGATTGACACGTCATTTTGAGCCTTACAAAATTTCATTACGCGTTCAAGTTACTTACGCATATTTGCTTTGTCCTTAGACATTGCAGCTACAGCATCTTCATGAGTTGCAAACTCAACATCGGCTTCTCCAGTCACTCTGCCATCTGCTCCTATTTCAATGTGAACTCTAACTGGATTCAATGGGGAGAAGAACTGTAAACAGGAAAGAAAGAGGGGGTTATAACATTTTATAAAGCAAACAGTACTGAAATGGACCAGTGGCTTTAAAGAGGACCTTTCACCACTCCCGACATGCCCGTTTTAATCGCTTCATGCATTCCCCACATATTAATCCTGGAACATCTATTCTTAGGTCTATGTTGTGCCATTCTTTTACTATTTCCACTACGGGGGGTGTGGGAGGGTGTCCCTGCACCGACTCACTTTATCCAGAGAGTGCTGCCATTTTCAGACTGTGCAGGTACACGCCCCCAGCTTGTTACCACCCCTCTGTACCCTTACTGCAGACTGCTAGCAATTCATTCATAACTTCTAGTACAAATAAAGGAACGGCACACAATATAGTGCAATACGAATAGATGCTCCAGAATTGTTATTACATGGGGAATGCATGAAGCTGTTAAAGAGCACCTGTCACCACTCCTGACATGTTTTAACAGATGAGATTCAGAGTGAAGAATTTCTCTGGCAATAAGACAATGAAACCCATTAAGAACTACTGTTTCTTAGCATTAGGTGAACTATAGCATATTTATTAAATTAAAATTACACACCTAGTTAACTGTTCATTAGGGGAACATGGGTAGGTGAGTGAGTCTTTTAATGTACATTTTTATTTTACAATATGATTGTAGTTAAAATGGAAACAAATAAAATTGCAGCAGTGGTTTAAGAATTAAAAAAATGCCATACTGGGGGCTGACATTTCTAAAGGCAACTGTTTAGTGCATCACTGTAGGACACAGTTCATACAAGTCAATAGATGACTCCTGACCTCGTTTATCATTGGCCGATGCTACCTGGGAATGGAAATACCACTGACAAAGGCTACTCGTTCCCACTTCATCATAACCTTAAATATGTGAAGGCATAAAAATATTTAATATAGACAATTAAAACTGGAAAAAAAAAAAATCTTCCTAAGTGACTGATTTAAAATCAACTTTGGATCAACTTGTAGGAAAACAGGCTGAACTGGATGGACAGATGTCTTTTTTCAGCCTTACAAACTATGTTACTATATAAAATGGCCGGTAATGCAGCAAATCCATAGGAACATATGATACAGTCTAGTGAAGGATAATTACTCCGTGCACTGGGTCTAAAGTATACAATCCCAGTAAATTGGCTTCCAATGTACATAAAATACCAATATACAGCTGTTAATTTATGTACTGTAGATATCACAAATAAATACCAAATTATATTTTTTCGATTTCGATTGAACTATAGTACATAGTTTCACCACACTGAGATCTGCTCAGAAAGCTGATACACATAATACCGCTGTATTCACAGGCAGAATGTATGATTATAAAGACAACAGTAATATGTGTTAGTTTCTAAGCATAGAAAAGCATGCATCTCTATTTGATAGTACTACAGCTTAGTGGTAAAGTGATCTACCTTGAATATAGACATCCCTGGTTCAAGTCCCATGAGAGAGATTTTTTTCTTTTATTTTTTTTATTTTATTTAAAACCATATCAAAAGGTTATACCATAATAAATATATAATAAGGCCTTACTATATTTAGAATATTTTTTTTCTAAAACCTGTTACTGCTTTAGACACAATACATGCTTATGAAGAAACACATTCTCAATATAAGAATGTAGACTTTTCTTATGGAATAAATGTGGAAGAAAAAAAATATCTAAGAAAAAAAATGTCAAAGTCTCTCCTAAGACTCAAACCTGGAATCTTTACATACAAAGCCAACAGCTTACCCTCTAAGTCTAAGCTATAGCATTACCTCATAGAACTATGCCATTTCTATATTGATAAGCTATCACATATTAGTGGTGACTATAGTCCTAGTTCTGCTTGTTAATAAAGCAGTAATATGTAGATTAGCTTTCTGAGGAGATCTCAATGTGGTGAAACTATAGTACAGAGTGTGTATAATACACATATATACAGTAGATATGTATAAGCCAGGACAGGCTCTGCCCCTCAGCCTGCTGTCTAGCCCTGTCAGTCAAGGGAATGTGGGCGTGTGCAGAGCACAGGGGATGTTACAGAGCAGTGCTCAGAATATTCAGCCCTGCCTCTGAGTGCTTGAATTGTTCATTTGCATATGAATAAAATCGCAGATATCTCTGCAGCCATTTATCATACAGACAAAAGAAAGGTACAGTTTTAATCAGCACGATAAGCTCTACCAGGCTGTAGGTCTGGTTTAATAGGGTTGATCCTGGCGACAGAGAGAGAGAAAATATATATATATATATATATATATATCTCTATCTATCTCTATATACAGTGGAGGAAATAAGTATTCCCCACTGACTTTAAAAGTTTTAATACTAAAAAATAAATGAAAAGTCTCATAATTTTATGCCAGCTTTATTTTAACAGTGCCACATAGAATATCAAAAGAAAAACGGAGAAAATTACATGAAATGAGAAATAAAAAATAATTTGCATTTCTTTGAGGGAAATAAGTATTTGATCCCCTAGGAAAACCATGACTAATGTTGGCTCCCACAGACCACTGACACACCCTAATCACAGTGAAGTCGTTACCTGGATGAGAGACACCTGTCCCAAATTGTCACCTGTATAAAAGGCCACCTGCCAACAGTCTCAGTGACACTCCAACATCTCCACCATGGGCAAGACTAAAGAGCTGTCTAAAGATGTCAGGGACAAAATTGTTGACCTACACAAGGCTGGAATGGGCTACAAAGCCATAAGTAAGAAGCAGGATGAGAAGGTGACAACTGTTGGTGCAATTATTCGGAAGTGGAAGAAGTACAACATTACTGTCAATTGACCCAGACCTGGAGCTCCATGCAAGATATCACCTCGTGGAGTCTCATTGATCATGAGAAAGGCTAAAAATCAGCCAAGAACGTCACGGGAGGAGCTGAGTAATGATCTCAAGGCAGCTGGGTCCACAGTCTCCAAAAAAACCATTGGTAATACACTGAGACGTAATGGTTTAAAATCCTGCAGTGCACGCAAGGTTCCTCTGCTCAAGAAGGCTCACATCCAGGCCCGCCTCTAGTTTGACAAAGGACATATTAATGACTCCGAGAGAGACTGGGAGAAGGTGCTGTGGTCAGATGAGACCAAAATTGAGCTCTTTGGCCTCAACCCGACGTGTTTGGAGGAAGAAAAATACAGAATATGACCCTAAGAATACCATCCCCACCGTCAAGCATGGTGGTTGAAGTATTATGTTTTGGGGGTGTTTTTCTTCTAAGGGCACAGGCCAACTTCACCGCATTCACGGGAAGATGAACGGGGCCATGTATCGCAAAATCCTGGGTGACAACCTCCTTGCCTCCGCCAGGGCACTGAAAATGGGTCGTGGATGGGTATTTCAGCACGACAACGACCCAAAACATACAGCCAAGGAAACAAAGGAGTGGCTCCATAAGAAGCATATCAAGGTCATGGAATGGCCTAGCCAGTCTCCTGACCTCAATCCCATTGAAAATCTATAGAGAGCTGAAGCTTCGCGTTTACAAATGCATGCCTAAAAACCTTAAGGATATGGAGATGATTTGCAGAGAGGAGTGTGTTCAAACCTTATAAAAAAAACTATAAGAAACGTCTGACTGCTGTGCTTGCCAACAAGGGTTTTGCCACCAAGTATTAAATGATGTTTTCCTAGGGGATCAAATACTTATTTCCCTCAAAGAAATGAAAATTATTTTTTTATTTCTCATTTCATGTAATTTTCTCCGTTTTTCTTTTGATATTCTATGTGGCACTGTTAAAATAAAGCTGGCATAAAATTATGAGACGTTTCATTTATTTTTTAGTATTAAAACTTTAAGTCAGTGGGGGATCAAATACTTATTTCTCTCTATCTATATCTATCTATCTATTAGAGCTGGGCGATATGGCCAAAAAAAAAAAAAAACAAAAAAAAAACAACTTGATTTTTTTAAAAAATTTTGGACGATTCACGATTTAAATCTCGATTTTCTTATGTTATTAAAAATATAAAAAAAATTAAAGAAAAGCCCACTGTGCCCCCATCAGACCTCACATCAGCCCACTATACCCCCATCAGACCTCAGATCAGCCCACTGTGCCCTCATCAGACCCCAGATCAGCCCATTATGCCCCATCAGACCCCACATCAGCCCATTGTGCCCCATCAGACCCCACATCAGCCCATTGTGCCCCATCAAACCCCACATCAGCCCATTGTGCCCCCATCAGACCTCAGATCAGCCCACAGTAGTGCCCCCTTCAGAAATCAGATCAGCCCACATTAGTGCCCCCTTCAGACCTCAGATCAGCCCACATTAGTGCCCCCTTCAGACCTCAGATCAGCCCACAGTAGTGCCCTGAATTTGTGGGCCACAAAACGTGGAGCAGTCGTGTGAATGTAGCCTTATAAGGGGAACTCCTGCACTATAAATTTATTTATTGGGGGTGTGTGTGTGTGTGTGTGTGTGTGTGTGTGTGTGTGTGTGTGCGCGCGCGCGCGTGTGTACGTACGTACTTATATATTATACACACTGGGGCAGGCAGTGATGTCTTCATACCTGGTAGGATGAAGCTGGAGAGCAGGAGCTGGGAGGGGTGGCTGTCCTTGGATCACATCACTGAAGCACAGGGCATCACACAGGAGGGAGATGTGGTGGCCATTGGAGGATGCCAAGATGAGCTGAGGCACTCTCACATGACAGGCCAGAGCACTGACATCAGGGGCGGATTGGAAACAAAGTGGCAAGGAAAAAAATATGCAAATGTACCCATGATATAGGCGGGCCAAATTGATAGGTGGTGGTGCCAGGCACATAGGCATATTCAGCATTGTTAGGCATGGTCATAATGCTGTTTGGTGGGGCCAATACAAACAATGAGGCCTTTCGCTGGGCAGGTATAATGTACAAGTAATGGTAGGTTCACTTGTTTCCCATTCTTCTGATTCGTCAAAAGAACAGAAAATAAAAAAAAATTTAAATAACGATTGAGATTTTTTTTTGACGGGGGGAAAATGCCTGTGTCTAAACCAATCTCATAT
Source organism: Rhinella marina (assembly GCA_900303285.1). Classification (NCBI taxonomy): domain Eukaryota; kingdom Metazoa; phylum Chordata; class Amphibia; order Anura; family Bufonidae; genus Rhinella; species Rhinella marina. The sequence goes on from ONZH01015348.1 coordinate 102,647, forward strand.
ATAAAATATCTAAAATAGATATAAAATAAGGGCAACAGATGCTGAAAATAATGAATCTGTTTTTCTTTGTTTTTTTATTCTGTTCTTATGACAAATCAGAAGAACGTAAAACAAAAAATGATGTGAACCCGGCCTAAGCAAGGTACTGCACTTGTAGACAGGGCTAATAAACTAAAAATATTTGAATCATGTAGGTGACGCAAACACACCGGTATGAAGTGTTAGTCATCTTCATGTCACTGTACCTCACACTGTCACATATACACATTATACACTCTGCAGCCACTACTCCCACCATCATATACAAAATATACACTCTGCAGCCACTACGCCCACTATCACATATATACAAGGCAGTCACTGCTCCCACTATCATATATACAATATACACTATGCAGTCACTGCCACCCTCCCCCATATACACACAATGCAGTGTACCCCCACACCATTCCTCTTCCCCAGCAAGCCTGAGAGCCCAAAGCAGAACCACGTCTTTACTTTCCAGTATCAGCTCCAGACGATCCAGGAAAGGTCTTACTTGTGATTGGCTGACCTGACTTGCCTGCTCGTTTTTTATTGGCTGAGCTGCAGGTCCTTCATTCCTGCTACCGGAGATCACAACATTGCAGGGACAGCAGCTTCTGGGTAAGCCTTTCTTTACTGGTTTAGATCTGTCTTGTTAACCATTTTAAAGTAACATAGGAGCTGTTTAACTCCTAGTAACCCATTTTTCACAGTTATACTGCTATATCTATCGGCCCTGCTGTGCTGTCATTACCACACACTGTGCATGATAATGACGGCCCGACCTGTGATGTGTGCTACAGTCTGTAATACACATCAGGGGCTGCTAGTCCTGCATGTGCTTTCATTATGATAATGACAGAGCAGAGGACTGGAGGATCGCAGGTGGGGGCTGTCAGTAGCAGGGAGACAGTGGCTGCCGGGCTCCTCACTGCGCCTGTGCCGCCTTCTCTTCCGGGTGTAGTGTGACATCATCAGTGCAGGCGCAGTGAGGAAGCCGGGAGCCCGGAGGCCAGCTGCACTCACTGCGCCTGCTCCGAATGACGGACCCACGGCGCAGGCGTGGGATTTGCAGCGCTGACAGGGCCAGCAGCAGATAGAATGAGCTGCCTGGCCCTGTCAATCTACGCTGATGACGTAATATAGAAGGTGGGGAAAACGGTGCTACTAGGTACAGGGTTACCGCCCCTTGCACCTAGTGAAGGTAATTTGCACATTACAAAAGTAGTTTTTTTTAAGAAAACGGGGACACATCTTAAAAAGAAGACAATATTAGACATCAGGTGACATTTGCGCATTGCAAATGTCATCTGGTTTAATATGGTCAAACATGGTGACAGAAAGGGACAAAAATATTTCTGTGACGCCGGTCGACCAGGGAAACTGTTGGCCAAGGTTATTAGTAATCAGGACCAAAAGAACGAAATAGTATTCACTCATCTGATGGTACAATTATTGAGAAACAGGATCAAATAAAGGGTGTATTCTTAAACCACTTCTGTGAATTATATAAATCAAATAATATTTCGGAGGAAATGATGTATTCCTATTTAGACTCCATCACTCTTCCGGTTCTTACTGAGGAAAGAGGGAAACCCTTGAAGTTGAGTTTTCATTACAGGAATTAGAGGCCGCAATAAGAGCATGTTCAGGAAATTCCTCCCCCGAGTCAGATGGTTTTCCCTATGAATTCTATCGTAAGTACGGAGAAATTATTCTCCAGCGTCTTTTGAGGAGGGTATTCACTGACTCACTTGAGCATGGTAAGTCTCACTGACTCAATGACAGAGGCAGTAATTTACATCAATATTGAAAAAAGGGAAGGACCCTTTAGATATGGGATCATATAGACAGATATCGCTTCTGAATACAGATTTTAAGCTTCTCTCAAGGCTTTCTACAGTTATTTATTTTATTATTCATCCTGATCAGAATGGGTTAATTCCTAATAAGGGTATGCATTATAATCTCCACCGACTTTTCGTGAATATGCAGTCCTCTGGTGGGGGGGGGGCTCCTGCTCCATCCTGTCTTTGGATGCCTCTAAAGCTTTTGATGGGGTGGCGTGCGGTTTTCTATGGAAGGTATTATAAAGGATGGGCTTTGGTACAAGGTTTATAGCCATGATCAAACTTCTTAATATTAAATCTAGCAATAGGGGACTATAAACGCGAGTTTGACCTAGAGTTTTATGTTATCTAGAGGTACTCAGCAAGGTTGTCCACTTTCTCCATTATTGTTTGAGATTTATATTGAACCCTTGGCCTGTGTTAGACAAGATATAGAGATTGAGGGGTTTGGAATATAGTAATTGGAGGATCGTATTTCTTTATATGCGGATGGAGTTTTATTTTTTATAGATCATACAGATATAACTCTTCCAAGAATAATTTGCATAGTAAATTCCTTTGGAGAAGTTTCAGGTTTGGATATTAATTGATCAAAAACTACCCTTATGTTATTGGATGGGTCTGAATATGCGAGTGATGGGTCCTTGCGCAAGTTAAAAATTGTTGACTCATTTGAATATTTGGGTATGAAGATATCGCCCAGGATTGAAGATTCTATTCAGCTTAATCTGGTCCCATTGATAAATAAACTGAGATCGAAAACTACAATATAGCTCAGATTACCTTTGTCCAGAGCTGATAGAATATCTCTAGTTAGATTATTTTGCCCAAATTCCTTTATATCCTTAGAAACTCTCCAGTAAGGATTGAGGATAAGTTTTTTAAATTTATAGAAAAAATTATTAATGATCTCCTTTGGGGACGACAGCGAGTTAGGTTAAAATTGGAAATTCTTATAAGGCACTGAAACAGGGAGGGTTAAACCTTCCTTATTTTAAGGGCTATTTTATACCCGGACAGTTGTGGCTATACTATGAATGGAAAAAAGTGCATTATGTCAGAACTTTTATACCATTTTATAATATATTTGCTTTGTTGAAATCTGGGTGGTTAATTAATATCGAACAGGACTATAGAGTGGCTGCTAAGTTACTCTCTAGATCGTGGGCTACTATTAGAGGATGGTTGGGAATAAAGGGATCTCTCCTTTGCATTCCTCTTTGGCATAATTACTACTTACAGGAATTGGATAAATTAGCTGAGGACCCTTTTTGGGAAAAAAGTCATATTCTATATGTTTCACAAGTAGCGAGGAGCACTCCCATTCTCCAGTTTAACACAGATGTTGAATTTAGGTAACTTAGGTTGGTTTAGGTATCTTCAGTTACGTTCAGCACTTTCTACTGTAGAAGAAAAAGCACGGTTGGGGATAGAATTTCTTCACCTTTGAATGATTTGATAGGGAATTCAGGTCAAAATGTTATTATATAATTATACAATTATATAATTTATTAGCTAAGGCACTATTTAATAAGTCTGTTTCGCCAGGCCAAAGGGCCTGGGGAATTGACTGTCCAAGGACTGTGTTTGAGGATTTGGCAAATAAGGGAATAAGAATTAATGTTTGACTAAATTTTGTATGGAGAATAATGGTGTTCTTTTTAAAATTCTAAAATGTAAAAAAAAAAAAAAAAAAAGTGACTGCAAATAGGATACCATACCAGCTATATCAGTTACCTATGTCATATATAGTGATCAGATTATATTTGAAGAGTAACTAAACTTTTGATTAAATATTTGTTAAAAACGTCCCTAATGCCATAAAACTTTTTTTAAATACACTTTATTAATGCTTTTTGTATTTGATAGACTTTAAAACCCCTCCCCCCAAAGCTTACTTTTTCCTTTGTGCTTGAAAACTGACTTTTCAGCGGAGTACAGCGTTTACAGTTTCTTAATGGGTCCGCAACGCAGGGAGTACAGGCAGAAGCACACACAGCTGCTCCTGCCCATGCACCCCCTGGAGGCTTACTATATGCTGGTATAGCACATAGATTAGCTGAGTCCATATGCAAATGAACAAGGTGAAAAACCCAGCACCAACCAAGTTGAGAAAAATAAAGCTAGAGGATATAGATATTCAGGACATTCCGCACAAGAGCTGAGTGTGGAACCAGGGCACACTGAAGAGCCAGAGCAAGAATCAGGGCTGTCCCTGAAGAAACAGGAGCACAGCACAACTGGAAGTTGTGTGCTGGAAATAAACTTGCGCTCTGCAAATAGAAGAATGCTTCAGGAGGACAATCTTTAAGAGAACAGACCCAACAAGAAAGTATAGGATAGTCCCAGGGGACCAGAGGGAACCATTCAGGGGAGAAAATGAAATGAGAAAAAAGACAGGAGCAGTCATAATCTAAAGATGAAAGACGCTAAGGAACACCCACTGGCCAAAAGGAAGGAGATTCCAAAAGGCCTAGAAGCAAAAGGAACCTAACCAGTAACAGGACACGGCAAGGAAAAAACTCTAAAATGTCTCAGACCAAAAACATGGCCTGTCCATGGCAAACACTATGGGAAGGTCAGGGCACAGAGGAAACAAGGAAGCACTGGAGGCTGAACGTATTGAATGATTCAATAGCAAAGACACACCATGGGAAGGGAGCAAGCCTCCTTCCGCTGCAAGGCAGGTGCAAACAGCGAAACACCCTATGAGAAGGCGGAAACCCCATCCTGCCAGGAAAAGCAGCCAAGCCTTGGGGGAGAAGGGGGCCCTTGGTAATGGCCAGGAGAAGGAAACAAAGACACCCTTCCCAAAAAAACTGAGCCTCAGAACAACTGGAAAAAAATATCGCTCTGAAATGTAAGACCCCATAAATCCCTGGCCACCTGAAGTCTCAGGAAAAAAGTACCCAGACACAGGCCCTGGAAACACAAGTGGAGACCTAATTGTTTGAGAGATAAATAGAGTAAAGGAGAGAGGACTCCGAACAGCCTGAGGAACAGTTCTCAAACCGAGGGAAGGCTCCATCCCAGAAGTAGCCAAAAAATATAAATTGCAAACCAGAGGAACAAGCTCCCAGGTATTAGGACATGAACCTGAGGAGACAGGAACAGAGAGTAGAATCTCAAGAGGGAAACAAGCCAATAGGGGCCTAAGATGGTAAAAAAAAAAAAAAACTGGGCCCAAACAAGCAGCTGTCATTACAGAGCATGTGTGGTCAGAGATGTCATGGGTAACTTCCCCAGGGGGAACTGGCCAGAATCAGTGGAGGAGGGACTCCAAGCACAATTACACAGTCTGAGATTCAAGTAAGGGCCACAGGACTGGACCACCTGCAGAAAAAAATATCCCGTTTATCAAAGAAAATGATGATTTTCCAGACCCCACGACAGCACCACAGAGAGAGGGATCCACCCCAAGGGACAGGAAACCTACCGAATAAAAAGGTGGAGCCTCTCTCCCACCTAAGTGGTTTACAGAGCAAGAGGGACTCCAACCTCAGTTAAATACATATATCTGGTAACAAATCAAATAAACATACTCCTATATATTTTTTTCTTTATGCTACACCCAAGTGCACAAGAAACAAAAGAACCGAAAGGGAATAAAAAATGGGTGCTGTCGTGGGTTCTGGAAAATCCGATTATCGGTAAGTAAGCATCATTTTTCCCCTCCCCCACGATAGCACCACAGAGATAAGAAATTAGGGAGGGACCACCGCTGAAAGAACCTGATTCCAAATAGGCCAAGAGTAATGCCTAATCTGATCCACCTGGCCAGGGAACTTTTGGTAGCCTCTTTACCTCTGTTTGGACCGGAGAAAAGAACAAACAAAGCTGAAGACTTTCTCCATGAGTTAGTAGACTCAAGATATTGGATTAGACAACGCCTAACATCCAGAGAATGGTATTCCTCCTCCTCTGGGGATTTAGGATTGCTACAGAATGTAGGAAGGATAATATTCTGAGATCTATGGAACTGGGACGAAACTTTTCGCAAAAAAGCTGGGTCAGGCTGAATAATCACTTTGTCCTCTAGGATAGTAGTAAAGGCAGGATTTTTTGAAATGGAATGTATTTCACTAACCCTACGTGCAGAGGTGAGTAGCTATCAGTAGAATCATCTTTAATGCGAGATGCTTAAAGAACTCCCGCCAAAAATTTTATTCCATGTCCTGCTAAAAATGTACATGATGTAATTTGTAGTACATGTCATTTTCTTACCAGTGTTTATTTTTGACTTATATAATCCTGAAGTTTCTTCTCTGTGTCATGTGACTAGGAATTAGACCAACGAACTCAGACAGACTTGTGTGTTGACAGGAAGTCTATTTCTCTATGCATTTCTATGGCAGCCTCACTTTCAGTCTCATAGGAATGGATAGAGCAGTAACTGGCTTCCTGTCCTGGGTCAGTTGCAGGTCAGGGAGTTGATCACATGACCCAGCTACAATAAGAAGAGAGGTTATTACTCAGAATTACATTCTCTGATAATTAGATGACATTCACTATAGATTATATCATGCACCTTTCTAACAGGTCAGAGAATAAAAAATAATTTGCGGGAGTTCTTCTTTAATACAACAAGAATTAATGGGTTCAAAAGGATACTTGGTTAAGGCCTGCAAAACTATATTCAAATCCCATGGAGAAACCCTCGGGTTTGAAATAGGTATACTCCTGTCCACAGCTTTAAAAAAAATGTAATGACCCAAGGGTCGCAAGCAAGGTTTTGACCAAAAAGACAGGATAAGACTGAAACATGAACCTTAAGGGTATTCTTTGCCAACCCTAATAAAAGGCCCTTCTATAAAAATTCTAAGACCTGCAGACTAGAGACAGATTCTGGCAAATTGTGTGGGTCTAAGTTGTAGCGCTGAAAAAAATATTTTCCATACTTTGGCATAAATGGCTACAGTCACTGGCCTTTTACTTTTCAGCAATGTAGCAATAAGGTCCTATGAAAACCCTTTTTTGACTAGCAGGAGCCTTTTAAGATCCATGCAGTCAGCCGAAGACCCCGAACCCAAGGATGAAGTATTGGGCCCCGATGTAATAGGTCCGGAATCTCCGGCAGAATCCACGGATCCGCAATCGACATTGATCGAAGCAGAGAAAACCAAGATCTCCTTGGCCAAAAAGGGGCTATCAAGATTATCTTCGCTTCGTCCTTCCTGATTTTCTTCAACACCAGAGGTAGTAACTGGAAGGGGGGAAAGAAGTATGCCAACTGGAAGTTCCATCTTACCTGAAGGGCATCCACCCAAAAGGGGATTCCCTGGGATCCGGGGAGCAGAATCTTGTGACTGTTGTTTTGACTGGAAGCAATATTTTCTCTTCCTTTTATGTGAAGAGCAGAAATATGAGAGACTCTTTTCTACTGTCTTGAACAAGAGATTTGCCTCAGACTGAAGAGATTTTGACCTCATGCGTCCCTGGTGATTTATGTATGCCACCGAGGTTTGGTTGTCTGATAAGATCCTGATATGACTTGAATCCCACAGATCTTGAGAAGCCTGAAGAGCCAATCTTAAAGCTGGGAGTTCTTTCCTGTTGGAGGAAAATGTCCTTTGTTTCTGAGTCCAGGACCCCTGAAAGGTCTGGCCCACGATATGTGCCCCCCATCCCCAGGGGCTTGCATCCGTCGTAAGAACAATTGGTTTGGGTAATTCCAAGGGATACCCTGCATAAGATGATCCTTCACCCTCCACCAGGCAAGATTCTGAAAAGTTGCAGGTGATATTCCTATTCTGGCTTCCAGGTAACCCCAGCAACTCTTCCATGCTGAAAGTATTTCCATCTGAAGTGGACGTAAATGAAACTGTGCCCATTCTACTGCAGGAATGCATGACACCAGAGTTCCTAGAACTGACATGGCCTTCCTTATCATCAAAGACCGGGATTGCAGGGAACACAGTTGAGACTGAACTTTGAAAAACTTCTCTGGGGGGGGGGGGGGTAGAAAAATTCTTCCTGAAGTTAAATTTAGAATCAATCCCAAGAACACTTGCTGACGCTGTGGAACTAACCTGGATTTTTCGATATTCCGAATCCACCCCAACTTCTGAATCACCTCCGTCACATCCTGGACAGCCTTCTTGCATTTCTGGTAAGTCTGTGCAATTATTAAGAAAGCATCTAGATATGGGACTATTAAGATGTTCTTTAGTCTTATGTAGGAGGCCATATCCGCAAAGATCCTTGGGGCCATAGACAGGCCGAATGGCATTCCTTGAAACTGGAATTGCCTCAAATGACCCTCCAAGAATACCGCTATTCTTAAGTATTTCTGACAATCTGGGTGATCTGGTACATGATAGTAGGCATCTTTCAGATCTAAAACTGCCATGAAACAGTTCTGGTACAACAGAGAAAGAGTTGATTTTATAGTCTCCATTTTGAACTTTTTCAACAACAGAAATCGATTTAGTTCTCTAGATTTATGATCGTTCTGAAGGAACCATCGGGTTTTGGAACTAGAAATAGAGGAGAGAAAAAGCCCGCCGAAAGTTCAATCTTTTGAAATTAACTTTTGGACTTCCTCTAGGATGGGAGAAGGTCTTCCTTTTACAAAGCTGTTTTTTGTGACCAAAAATCTTGGAGGAGGAAGGGAAACAAAATCTAGCTTTAGATCAGAGCGAATAATATGTATGACCCAGGGACCTGCTACCTCTTCCCAAGCGGGTAGAAAGGACAAAAGCCTTCCCCCCACTTTTAAACTGGCGTCATTGTTGGGAAGGTTTCTTGTCCCCCAAGGAGGACTTTCCAAACAGAAAACCCTTCCCCAAGGGGTTCCTAGATCGAAAGTTTTGTTCTTTATCTCTGAATTGCCTCTTACCCCCCCTAAAACCTGAGGAACGAAAGGAACGACCAGACCTAAAGGAGGAAGAACGGAAGAAAGGCTGATAAGTCCCTGGAAATCTCTTTTCTGTCTGCCGCTTTCTCTAGGAGGTCAGCTAGATCAGGGCCAAAGAGAAATTCACCCTGACAGGGGATACCGCAAAGCTTTTGTTTTGAGGTATTATCTCCTCCACTCCAGCCTTTAAGCCAAAGCGCTCTCCTGGCTGAGTTAGTAAGGGCAACAGACTGAGCAGAAAGTCTGAGGGCATCTACAGAAGCGTCAGATAAAAAATCTGCAGCTTTTTGTAAGGTCAGAAGGGAGGCAAGAATCTGGTCTCTAGGGCACCTATCCCTAAGTTGGATCTCTAATTGTTCCAACTACAATGCAAGCGATCTGGCCGTAACAGTAGCTGCAATATTAGGACGGAAGGTAGAAGCAGAAGCTTTCCAGGCTCCTTTAAGAAAGGATTCAGCTTTTTTGTCTAAGGGATCTCTGAGAATCCCCGAGTCCTCAAACGGAAGTGAAGACCTTCTCGTCACCTTAGAGATGGCCACATCAATCTTTGGGGCCTTATTCCAAGAAGAAGAAACATCCTCTTCAAAAGGGATATTCCCTCTTAAAATTTCTTGGAATAAATACCTTACTATCAGGCTTTTTCCATTCTTTATTGATTAGGGCGGATACATTGTTATGTACTGGAAAACATCTACGTCTCTTCTCTTTCAGCCCTTCAAATAGAGTCTTCAACTGATTTATCTACCTTCTCCTCTTCCAAATTCATTGTGGCCCTAATTGCTTTAAGCAATTTCTCAGTGTCATCAGGCGAAAAACGAGTCCTTCTACTTAGGTCTTCTTCAGAAGAATAATCTTCAACAGGTGTATCTGAATCAAAAGAAGAGTCATCCTGAAACTCCCCCTATCCTGGGGTCCTGACAGCCGGCAACCACCGCGCGATGGACCCCGGCAGGAGAACCATCAGCCCTCTAGGGACTCCCTAGGAACATCAGACTGCGGTAAAAACCTAAGAGAAAAAACTGTAGGTCTCCCACTCCAGTGACAGGAAACCACTGAGGTGGGAGAGAGGCTCCACCTTTTTATTCGGTTGGTTTCCTGTCCCTGGGGGTGGATCGCTCTCTGTGGTGCTGTCGTGGGGGAGGGGAAAAAAAGGAATGTAGCAACCATAGGGAAAAACCAACCATGCCAAGTGTAGTGACTAGAATACTGTACAACCCTGCCACAGAAGGGGCAAGTACAGCTCCCTAGATGTTGTAAACGACATACCAGTCACCCATATGCCAGAAATGGAAGTACAATCTCGCACAAAAGTGGGATTACTGCAGATACAGTAATGATGGACTGAGTGACTGGCGAGGTATGCTCTGGCAGGGGGTGCTACTAAAGTGGACATCCACCAGAGGTCGCGCTACGTTTTTTTCAGAAGAGTAAAAATACTCCTCTGACCATTTTTGAGGAGTATTTTTTACCAGAGGAGGAGTACAAAATCTGCGGTAATTAAAATGCATAATACGCAGGCCTGCACTTGCTCATCTGTGTTGGAGGCTGCATTTGGAGCCTCTGTTGCAGATTCTGTTGAAAGACCAGACAAAATGCCTTGTATGCAGAAGTTTTTTGTCTGGTAAAAAGACAGATCTCAAATGGAAACTGAGATCTAGTAGGAGCAGGGTCACTAGTGGGGCGACAGGAGAAGAGGAGAGCAGGGTCACTAGTGGGGTGACGGGAGGAGGGGGAGCAGAGAACTGGGAGACTGGACAGAACAATTTTTGAATGTGGGGGGGGGGGGGGGGGAAGAAAAAAAAAATTAAAAAAAAAATAAAAATCACTCACTTGAAGACTGACAGCTTTTCACTGCCACAACTCTCCCATCCCTCTCCACCCGGTGGGACACAGGCCGGAGGCAGCTCTTCTCCCAGGCACCAGTCACATCAGTCCGCGACCCTTTACCTCTCCAGCGGCCCTGTTTTGTTTCCCAGGGCCCATGCTCTGCGCGCCCGCTCTCCTTCCATCCACGGGAGCTGGTCCCTCCTCCTTCCAGCTCCCGCCGGCTTCCTCTGCCTCACCCGATCTGTATTGCTCTGGCGCACCAATAACAAAGCTCCTTGCTGTAAGGAGCTTTGTTATTGGTTACTTCAGGCACAGGCAGCATTGCTGTGCTGCCTGTGCCATTCACAGCGCTCACGAAAAACTGGGAAAAGTCTAAGGCGTAGTGGTACGCCTTAGACTTTTTTCAGGGAGTAAAATTGCCTGAAAACGCGTCTATGACGCTTTTTTATGCGTTATTGCGACCTCTGACATCCACAATTTCATTTCATGGTATTTAGAAGCACTTGGCTGTGAAAATGAATTATTTTTTTTTTTTTTTACAAGAAAGTCACTTTAAGCCCAGATTTTCCATTTTAAGGGGTTACAGGAGAAAAATGAGCCCAAAATGTGTTATTCATTTCTTATATTTCAGATGTGGTCATACACTACTGTTTGGGCACACTGCACGGTTCAGAGAGCACCATGTGCATTTGGGATGTAGGATTTATATAGCACTGGCAGGCAAAAGCACCCCCAAGAAGGGACCCCATTTTAGAAAACACACCCCCTTAGGACTCTTTTACACGAACGGATTCAGTCCGAGAAATCCGCAGAGTGTAGGAGAGCCAAGCCCCGTTCAGGACAGCAGAGGTACGGAGCATTAACATGACTGATAATGCTCCTTGCCTCTCTGTGATCTTTTTACTACAAAATCACAGTGAGATAAAGTTGTCACTGTGATTTTGTAGTAAAAAGATCACAGAGAGGCACAAAGCATTATCAATCATCGTGCCTCTTCTGTCCAGAACGGGGCTTGGCTCTCCTACACGCTGCGGATTTCTCGGACTGAATCCGCTTGTGTAAAAGAGCCCTTACAGTATATACCAAAGGGTATAGTGAACATTTTGACCCCCACTGGTGTTTTGCTTTGTAAAGGAAAGGAAAAATATACAAATCCCTCTTAATTGTATGTATGTTAATACCAGAAGCCTAACTAATAAAACTGGTAAACTGGAAGTAGTGATGTGTGAGGAGGACTATGACAGTGGGAGTAACTGAGACATGGCTGGATGATTGCTATGACTGGGCAATTAACAAACAGGGTTACAGTCTGTTTACAAAGGACCTTCAAAACCAGAGAGGGGGAGGGGTCTGCCTTTATGTAAAGTCCTGTCTAAAGCCCACACAACAGGGAGATATAAGTGAGGGACGTGAACAAGTGGAGTCACTGTGGGTAGAAATACACGGAGGCAAAAACAATAATAAAATACTAATAGGAGCTATCATAAGCCACCTATCATACCAGAGTCCACAGAAAATCTACTTCTAAACGAAATAGATGAGGCGGCAAAACATGAGGTCGTTATTATGGGGGACTTCAACTACCCAGATATAGACTGGGAAACTGAAACCTGTACATCTCAGAAAGGAAATAGGTTCTTAGCAATAACCAAAGACAATTACCTTTCCCAAATGGTTCAGGACCCGACTAGAGGGACGGCCATATTGGACTTCGTATTAACCACTAGACCTGACAGAACACCAGATGTGCAGGTTGGGGGGACATCTGGGAAATAGTGACCATAAAATAATAACCTTCAAATTGTCATTCAAAAGAGTGTTTCTTCAGGGAAGAACAAAAATACCAAACTTCAAAAAAGCAAAATTTAGCCAACTAATAGGCCATAGGCCTAACTAACTGGGACAAAGTCCTCAAAAATAAAAATACAGCCACAAAATGGGATTTTTTTTTTAAAGGCATCCTAAAATCTAATTGTGAGAAGTACATACCTAATGGGAATAAAAGGTTAAGGAACAAGAAAAAAAAAAAAAAAAAACAATGTGGATAAATAGAACTGTAAAGAAAGCAATAAATGACAAAAAGAAAGCATTTAAAATCACTAAAACATGAGTGTGGCGAGGAAGCATTGAAAAACTATAAGGAAAAAAATAGAACATGTAAAAGACAAATAAAAGCAGCCAAACTAGAGACCGAGAGATTAATTGCCAAAGAGTAAAACTAACCCTAAAATGTTCTTCAATTATATAAATAGTAAAAAGTATAAACCTGAAGGTGTTGGCCCCTTACAGAGTAAGGAGGGGGGAGTTGCAGAGAGCGATGTAAAGCTACTAAATATTTTTTTTCTCCACTGTATTCACTGAGGAAAATAAACTGAAAGATGAAATGCAGAATAAAAGTAAATTCCCCATTAAAAGTGCCCTGTCTGACCGAGGAAGAAGTACAGCGACGTCTTAAAAAGATTAAAATATAGACAAAATCGCCAGGACTGGATGGCATACACCAACGTATCCTAACAGAATTAAGCAATGTCATAGCCAGACCCTTATTTCTGATATTTAAGGACTCTATACTGACAGGGAGTGTTCCACAGGATTGGCGCATAGCAAATGTGGTGCCAATATTCAAAAAGAGTCCAAAAACAGAGCCCGGAAACTATAGGCCAGTAAGTTTAACATCTGTCATGGGTAAACTGTTTGAAGGTTTTCTAAGAGATGTACCTGGAGTACGTCAATGAAAATAAGCAAATAACTCCATATCAACATGGCTTCATGAGGGATCAGTCATGTCAAACCAATTTAATAAGTTTCTACGAGGAGGTAAGTTCTAGACTTGCGGCGAATCAATGGATGTCATATCTGGACTTCTCCAAAGCATTTGACACTGTACCACATAAAAGGTTATTATATAAAATGAGAATGGGCAGAGAAGTGGCAGATGAGGTTTAACACTGACAAATGTGAGGTTATGCACATAGGAAGGAATAATGCAAGTCACCAGTACATACTAAATGGTAAAACATTGGGTAACTGACATGGAAAAGGACCTAGGAATTTTAGTAAACCGCAAACTAAGCTGCAGAAACCAGTGTCAGACAGCTGCTGCCAAGGCCAATAAGATAATGGGTTGCATCAAGAGGGGCATAGATGACCGTGATAAGAACAAAGTCCTGCAACTTTACAAATCACTAGTCAGACCACACTCTCTGTGCACTGTACTGTGTACAGTTCTGGGCTCCTGTGAACAAGGCAGACATAACAGAGCTGGAGAGGGTTTAGAGGAGGGCAAAGTAATAACTAGAATCCGTGGACTACAGTACCCAGAAAGATTATCAAAATTAGGGTTATTTACTTTAGAAAAAAACAACTGAAAAAATAACTATGTATAAATATATCAGGGGTCAGTACAGAGATCTCTCCCATGATCTATTTATCCCCAGGACTGACTGTGACGAGGGGACATCCTCTGCGTCTGGAGGAAAGAAGGTTTGTACACAAACATAGAAGAGGACTCTTTACGGTAAGCTCAGTGAGACTATGGAACACTCTGCCTGAGGAGGTGGCGATGGTAAGTTCACTAAAAGAGTTCAAGAGGGGCCTGGATGTATTTTTGGAGGGTAATAATATTACAGGTTATAGTTACTAGAGAGGGGTCGTTGATCCAGGGAGTTATTCTGATTGCCTGATAGGAGTCGGGAAGGAATTTTTCCCCCTAAAGTGGGGAAAATTGGCTTCTACCTCACAGGGTTTTTTTTTGCCTTCCTCTGGATCAACTTGCAGGATAACAAGCCGAACTGGATGGACAGACGTCTTTTTTCGGCCTTATAAACTATGTTACTATGTAAGTAAGCACATGGCAGATTTGAGCCCGAATGCAGTGATTTATGCATCCGACACCTGTAGAGGCTCTGGGGTCAGACAATAAAAGCAACTACATTTTGGAAAGTGCACACCTCAACCTATTTATTCATGAGTGGAGCAAGCATTTTGATGCCACAGATATTTGGCAGAAATTAAATTTACGGCGGACCATGCAAAATGAACACTGAAATTTTTGCCAAAGATATGCAATTTCGGTGCCCACCTTAGGCTATCTTGTCAGGTGGGTTCTACTGGGTAGAACAGCCATAAATGTGGATGTCAACTGCTGTTTGGGTACGTTCAGGGCTCAAAAGGGAAAGACTACTATGCATTATTTTAAAGTTTTGTTGCTGTGCGAAATCATGTTTTCATTGGTACCATTTTAGACTGTATAGTACTTTTTGACTGCTCACTATTATACTTTTTGTAAGGTAATGTGACAAAAAAAATGGCCATTTTGGCACAGGTTTTTTTTTTTTTTTCACCTGACGGGATAGATGTGATATTTTTATAGAATCTGTTACAGACAAGGCGATATCCAATATGTCCATTTTTTTTATTGATGAGATTTTTGTCCCACTGTAGGACTTTTCAGGGTTTGATCCTTGTTTCAATGCAGTACAATACATGCTGTATTGCACTACATTGACTGTCAGCATATCATACTGACAAGCGTGCCTACAAGACCCAGCCTGGGGGTTGGGCCTCATGAGCATCCTTAGTTGGCAGGCATGCAAACTGTGTAACCCTAAGCATTTAATCATACTTACAGTATATATGTCGGTCTCGGTTGCTCTGTAAGGGAGACCTCTCATATGTACACAGTGACCAGTTGTGCTTTGAAAACTAGATCCATCAGCATATCTATGGTCAGAAACTATTAAGGATTTAAAAAGAGCAAAAAAAAAAAAAAAAAGACACCATCAGGTCAGACCAATAAAAAAAAGTTAAAGGTTTTAAGTTATATAAATAAAATTAGTCAGCCAAAAAGCCATACCTCTTCCAAATCTCTGGTCTGCACCAAATGCATATTCGCTGTATCCGTTATAGTCTTCATAACCACTGTAGCCTTCATAACAGAAAAGATTTGATCAATAATGCATTAACAGTCTCTAATGACAGCTTTGTCAGTTTCTCTTTAACCATTTTCCCCATAGAGAAAAAAAAAAGTTTTCCTGGACTAACCAATTATCAGAACAAAGGCACTGCTGCATTCAGATCTAGGGTGGTGTATACATTGCCCAAAAAGGTATGATTAAAGAGCTGATTATTGGGAACAAACAATCCTGCGAACACTTGTTCCTGACAATCTGCCCATCTAAATGTCAATGCAATCACCCAATTAACAAGAGAATTACTCGTTCATGAGTTGATCCCCTTGTTCGTGCAGGCACTCCAATCACTGCTCCATGCTGTAGATTGTGCTGTGTAAACAATCTGCTGCTCAGAAGCCATGATTCAGTATGAGGATGGGGTACTGCTATAGCGATCCTTTGTCCTCATACTGTGAAGGATATTGCTGCAAATCCAGTGGGCTTCACTGAACGAGCAGCTAACTGTTGGGAAGGAACGTTTGCTTCCTGACAATCATCTGCACCATCGAGTGGTGTAAACTCATTTGTTGGTTGAAATTTAACAAACATTTTAGCCAACAGATGTCAGACCATTATCGTTTGAAAAGAAGTGAGCTGTGTTTAAGATTCTCATCAGACTGTCAGGCCAAAAATCAGTTATTCAAAAACAGATCTTGTGTGAACAAAAGATCCTTCTTCGAAAAAACGTTCCTAAAAGGATCTTTCGTCCAGCACCCATATTCTTTGTTCAAACAGGCCATAAATGTTCAAACGGTCAATATGGACTAAAATGTGTATGGCTTTCTGAGAATTGAGCGTTCACCGGATGTTTATTCAACCAAGTTCTATCTAATGTGTATGACCACGTTAAAAGGGGTTCTATGGGAACACACAACCTCTAACAGGTGCCGGGAGGCTGTCTCCACCTAGTGAAAGGATCATACTTGCTCTACACCGCTCTGGTCCTCCATGTAGGCTCCCACACATCCAACATCTGGTCCAGGTTTGTTTGCTTCCTCTCCAGGATGGCCAGTGTCACCAGATCCTCAGACATGTCTCTTGTGGTTTGGAGGCTGGCTGAAGATCAGGTGACCAAGCACAAGGAAGAAGAAAACAAACCCTGAACTGGAACAAGACGACGTGGAAGCCACGTAGAGAGTGTGGAGCAGGTATGATGCTTTAAGTAAATAAGGAGGGGGGAATTGGGTTGCCAGCACCTGTTAAAATGGCTGTCCGTTAATACAATTTCTAAGTGGCAGTTTTCTGAGCATCAAAAGTGGGTTGGAAGGCCTATGAAGGATCTGTATTTTTCCTTCACAAAAATGAAAACCCTTAGCAGCTTACCTCCTCCATATCCACCACGCCTCATCCGATCAAAACCTCTTCCTAAGTTATTGTAACCTCTCCCTACACCTGGTCTGTCATAGGGTCCAGGGCGCTGCATACCAAAAAGCTTCCTGGGAGGATCATAGTGTGTACGAACCTCTGCTCTACTGCTCTGAAAAATTTCTATATACCTGGAGAAGAAAAGGAGGAAAGCAGAGAATAAAAATGCAGTTAAATACACTCACAAGCTACAAATGTCAATCTGACAGTTTAAATATAATCTATGCATACTTTAATCTAAAATATAACACCTAGGGAATGTTCACATCTGCATTGGAGGCTCCATTTGGCCTCCATCACAGATTCCGTCAAAAATAGCAGAGAAAAAAGTCTGTTATGGACAACCTTTTTCTCCACTAAAAGCGTTCTCCCAAAAGGAAACTGAACAGATTCCATTATAGATAATTGGACCTGTTTTGCTCCATTGCTGTCAGTTATGTGCCGAATCCAGCACGTATGTTAGTTTCATTGTTCTATTCCTGTAACGGAGCAGAACAAAGGAAATAAAGAACGCCAATGTTAAAGGGCCCTTACTATAATCTCAACATTTTATAATACTAAATTGTGATCTTTTGGTATGGTGCATCATTATAAAATATACATACACACATACTATTTTATTTAAGTCCGTACAATAGTCACAGGTGCAAGTAAACCATTTGTGACAAGTTATGAGCTGAATTTTATGCCATATATTGAAGATTTAAAAAAAAAAAAAAAAAAAAAAAAAAAAAAAAAAAAACAAACAAGAAAAAGTCAATCACATTTTCTTATGGCAATACTAAACTAATTTAATGTCAACACTTTAATCCAGAATTTACTTTAGAACATTAACTCATACACCTTAACACATTAAAATTAATATTCTGTCTATGATATGCAAATATACCATAAGAAAAGTGACATCCAACCATCCATCCCCACCTGTGCCCTATTCTCTCCTTGTGTTTCTTTAGAGCCTTTTCAGCTATTTCCTGTGAAGCAAACTGCACGAAGGCCTCCCCCGTACTCCTCCCCTGGAAGTCCACCGGCAATGTTATCCCATTTGGCACGATTTCCAACCCTTCAACCCAAGGACAAATAACCCCAGTGGGGGGTTAACATTTTATTGATTTATAAATATTTGTAAAATAAATTACAAGCCCATAAAACATTAAAAATACAGCAGATAATAAGGGAAGTGGCAAATTTACCATGGGAAAAAATGATTTAAACCAGCTACCAATGGAGAGACCTGTTAAGAAAGAGCACTTTGAGACAGAGTAAAATATTTTCCTCCTAAGAATACAGTTTTGAAAGTCCTCCAATTTTCTGGGCCAATTTCCCTTAAAAAAAATAAAAGTGTGACAGCCTAATAAACTGAGTCACCTAAGACAGTCATTGAAATGTTTTATGTGAGGCTGTGTTAACATCTGCCTTGAAGGCTTTGTTAGGAAGAACACAGTCAAAGGTTCAGGCAAAAGAGGCACCACATAGCACAGCAATGTTGCACTATTTTGTTTATTTTTTTTTTTATTAAAATGGTGAAAAACCAGACAGACACTGAAATTGTAATTAATGGAGTCCATTTTAGTTTTTTCTGCTACTACAACAGAAAAATGTGCATAGCACAAATGTGAACACAGCTTTAGGCCTTATGCACACGAACCCATCACTTTGAAGATCCACAAAACATAGATGAGGCCCGCATGGGTCAATGGTCTGCATTTTGCAGACACTCTCTTCGCGGAATGGACATACGCAAGTTCACAAATCCGCAAAACGGATTGGGTCTTGTGCACGAAGCCATATCCAACAGTTTTATTGTAAATAGTTTAACAATTTGAAGGAGTATCTAAATGTTCGTAGTTAAACTTGTTCTAAATGTGCTGAATATTTTTCAATAGGTTTTAATTTTTTTCCAACGAAATAGGCACCCAGATTTCAGGTGGCTATTGCACTTTAGGATACAAACTCCGGTACTACGGATGAACCAAGTAAAGAACCCAATCAATACGATACCAGGATTTGCTATTTCTCTATTCTAGTATCTCTTGGAGGACATGGTACGCACCGCCCTCGGAGCACACATGTTCTCCTCAGCAGCACAGTGCAGTAGGGTGTCCCTTCCTCTCCACTGTGACGCGGCCACCATTGCCACCAATCAACAGAGGGGCTGTGAAGCTGCCACCAATGAAGATAATTAACATTATTATAATACTGGGGCGAGGACGCACTGCGCAACCAATGCATATCATTTTTCAATTTTGCTTTTTCATTTTTCTTCCTTATTTTCCGTGAGCCATAACTTTTCTATATTCTATATTTTCGTTCACATAGCTGTATGAGGGCTTATTTTTGCGGGACAAGTTGTACTTTCAAATGCCGCCATTAATTATGGCATAAATGCCCTTCATTCTCTGGGTCAGTACGATTGCAACGATACCCCATATGTATAGGTTTGTTATGTTCAAATAGTGTAAAATAAATTTAATAACTTTGAAAAAACTTTTTTTTTTATAAATATCGCCATATTCTGACCCGCATAACTTTTTTTTTATAGTTCCATCCACTGAGGTGTTTAGGGGCTCATTTTTTGCAGGATAATCCATTTATTGATACCTTTTGGAGTGTGCCTGACATTTTGATAACATTTTATAACTTTTTTTGGGTAAGAGAAGCAATGAAAAAATGGCAAATCGGCCATTTTGACCCTATTTTTCCGTTGCGCAATTCTCCGTATTGGAAACTTTTTTTTTATATATTTTAAAAGTGGGCGTTTTTGGTCACGGTGAGACACATGATGTTTATATTTAATGTTATTTAGGTATTTTTTCATTATACGGAAGGGGGGGGGTGAACTTTTATATTTTTTTATTTTATGTATTTAACTTTTTATTTTGTTGATTTTGTGATTTTAAAGCTTAATTCAGACGTCCGTGGAGCACATGTTCCTTTTGAGAGCAGGAGCGCACAGCGTCATTGGTTGCTATGACGCCGTGCGCATCATGAGGTCGCCGCTGTACAGTGATTTACTGTACACACTTATCCAGTGTATCACTGTACAGCGGTGGCCTCACGAAGCACACGGTGTCATAGCAGCCAATGACGCAGTGCGCTCCTGCCCACCGACGTCTGAATTAAGCCTAAGGCCAACCTCATATAAGGAGCATATATATGTTATTTTAATTTTTCATTTTGAACTATCAGGGATTTTTAAAAGTCCATTTTAAGTGACTTTTGCTCATTTTTTTATCCTGGCCTGCCATCTGGTGACCAAAATAAGAATTGCAGCATGACTACTGTAAGCTTCGTCAGCGAGGATTATGGCGTTCAGATCAAGTGCAGATGCCCCAATTGGCCACACGGGGCATCTGTAGGACGCCTGGAAGTCCGTGCTTCCGGGTTTTAGCGCAATTAGATGCCATGATCTCACTTGATCACAGCATCTAATGCCTTTAATTAACGCGGTTGGCATTATTGATAATGCCCACTTTTAAAATATATAAAAAAAAAAAAAAGTTTCCAATACGGAGAATTGCGCAACGGAAAAATAGGGTCAAAATGGCCGATTTGCCATTTTTTCATTGCTTCTCTTACCCAAAAAAAGTTATAAAATGTTATCAAAATGTCAGGCACACTCCAAAAGGTATCAATAAATGGATTATCCTGCAAAAAATGAGCCCCTAAACACCTCAGTGGATGGAACTATAAAAAGTAGCTGCAGGTCTCTGCTGTTTAAAACAGCACAGATCTGCCGGCCATGACGACCACTGCACGTGCAAGCAGGCGTCATGTTCCCACATTGCTCCTCCGCCTTACATGTACGGAGCTGGTAGCAAAAGGGTTAACCACAAGTGTAGGCTGCGGGTGCTGCCTGTATCTCACATCCGGCGCCCACAGCCTACACTTGTGTTTAAGGGTTAATTATATGCATTGGTGGCGCAGCATTATAATAATGTTAATTATAGTCATTGGTGGCCCAGTGGATATAAAAATATATAAAAATAAAAAGAACATTAGGTATTGCCAAGTTCAAAGTTTTTTTAAGGTATTTAAATAGAACCAAAATTGTGGTATCGTGACAACCCTAATTGGTACACTGCTGTGTATGGAAATATGGATTCCCCTGTGGCTGTACTGAGCGGCAGGAGCAGCATAGTACACTGCTCTCTTGCTTGTGCCCACTCTGCTAATGCCTGACATCTATTCAAAGGCTTTAGAGAGGCAGCACTGTTACAAGCAGGAGTGTGATGTGCTAAGAAGCTCCTGCCTGTACAGTGCTCAGTGCAGCCACAGGGAAATCCATATTTCCTTACACAGCAGTGTATGGGAGTACAGACTCCAAAGTGCAACAGGCACCTGAACTTCTGGTGCTAATTTCACTAGGAAAAAAAAAAAAAAAGAATTTTCAGCACATTTAGAACAGGTTTAAAATAAAATTATGAATGTTTAAGGTTATGTAGAGAAAAAAAAAAAAAAACGACAAAAAATAGAAATACAACTAAAAATAAAGCAAGTTTCTAAAAGTCAGTTTTAAAGATTAAATTATAACATGAAAACTGAGATCAGGATATCTACATTTTTGTAGAGATACTCACATTTATTTTAAAAATAGTTGAAGCTACCCCATAACAGCAGTCAATGTTACCAAATTTGCACACAATCACCATAACTGCATAATAAAATGGCTGACATGGGCAATAAAAGGGTTTTTTATCTATATACATAAATTTTTATCATACAAAATGTGCCTTGTACCTGAAAAAAACTGAACTATTTCTTCCTTGCTGCAACCAAATGGTAGGCCTCTTAAACGAACAAAACCATCATTTGCAGTGTCAGGGCTGTTTGGACCAGTGTGCTTCAGAACCCAGTCCATTTCAATACTGTTGGACTTGAATACTGTAATAAGATAAAACAATTACTGATACAAAGTAAAAACAGACAATACATGCAAGACAGCATGTTGTGAATTTTGCCATTGAGCTCCTTGTTAGAGAACAGCAAGTTGTGCAAAAAGTACTGAAACAATGAACAGTTGGACATATGCATTCAAAAGTGTAGAGGTCACATTAAGTTCACCTAGAGTGCATTTTAGGTTCATCCTGAAATTTAACCCACAAGCCAAATATCCCTAACTTTTTGTGAGTAATATATATTGGGTTGGGACATTTTGGGGTACCAGTAAGCAATTTATGTTTTCCCCCTCACCTACTCACTATGAATCAAAACAAAATTGGGAGAGAGGAGTTGGTAGATTTGACTACATCTTGTAATACCCTTCTCCCAAAAGCAGCATTAGAATCTAAATGCAAACTACAGGGTCTCAAAAAGGTATGTGGTGAGGTCCAAGTGGCCACTCTGCAAACATATGAGTGAGTAAAGCATCGGCCCCCCTCATGCAGT
Source organism: Rhinella marina (assembly GCA_900303285.1). Lineage (NCBI taxonomy): Eukaryota > Metazoa > Chordata > Amphibia > Anura > Bufonidae > Rhinella > Rhinella marina. Next base: position 124,909 of record ONZH01015348.1, read on the forward strand.
AGCCACTGCTCTTGCTGAATGTGCACCAAAACCCTCTAGGACAGGAAGCCCCATTGAAATTTATGCCACAGAGATTGCCAATTTTACCCACCAGCAATGAATGCTATGGAAGCTTCCCCCCCTCCCCCATACAAGGACCCTGAAACTGGATGAGAAGATTTTAGTCTACCCTCCATTCTTTTGTAGACTCCGGGTAAGTAATCACTTTGTCATTTAGTATGTTGGTATAAGGAGGAAAAGTAGAAAAGGCCAGAATTTGAGAAATTTATCTAGCTGACGTTATGGCCAGCAAAAAGGACATTTTTAACATGAGGACTTATCGCCTCAAATGGAGACTGGGTTAGAGCTAACAAAATAGTTCAAATTGCAAGAGGGAGTAAGAGGTCTTAAAGGGGTTATGCAATCCTGAAAAAAAAATAAAAAAAGCCCCCCATATGCTGAAATTACTTACCCGGGCCCATGCACTGCCGCTGTTGCTTCGACCGCCCCCCCCCCCCCGTGCAGGCGGGGACAAGCCTCCCTAGCATCACGGGTGACACTAGGGAGGCTCGTCCCTATCTGCCATTGGCTGATCTTGAATGGGCTCCCTAATCCCATGGACTTACATAGATGGTGACAGAGATCTCATTCTAAAAAGACCACCAGCATCTCATGGACATTGCTTGTTTCGGGGGAGCAAACATAATTGAAAAGGATTGTGTGCTTGGAGAATCAATTAGGTTATTTTTCTCTTGGAAGAAAACACCTCTGTTCCAGGGAATCTAACTGTATCCCAAAATAGAACACATCTCTGTAACAGAACTAGATTTGACTTTACCCAATTTTCCACTGCACAGTTTCCAGAATTTCACACAGTTGACTTGTTCTGACTGGGAGATTATCAGAAAAATATATAGACAGGGTACCAGGTAACTCATTTTAATGTCAGAGGCTTCTACCTCTGCTATTAACTTGATCAAAAGTCGAGGTGCCTGCGCTACGACAAATCGAAGGCCTTTGTACTGAAGTATAGAACCCTGCAGCCAAACTGAGGCTGCAAAAACGTTTGGGAGCCGACACTGAAACAAATTAGTATGCATCTTCTAGATCCAGTCTTGCCATCCAACAACCCTGGAATAGAAAACTTTAGAATAAACCTGAAAGAGCCATTAGGTTTCATTACCAAAAATAACGGGGAGTAGAACCCCCTAGAGTTGGGCGATATACCGGTGTGGACGGTATACTGCGGTATTAAACAGCAATATGGCGATATCGCTGTTTCCTAATAACTGCCGTATTTTGTGACGTCATAGAAGCGCTGACCGCTTCAAAATCTGCGTCTGCCCCTGCATGGTAACTTACTAATTGCTGCCCGCAGTGGTCGCCCCGGCCCCTCCTCACTGGCTTCCATAATGCAGTCTCCGCCCACCAACGGCTGACGGGCGAGGCCGCTGAGGCAGAGCAGCGCAGGAGCGAGTGGCGGGAAAATCTCTGAAGTACTCCCACTCCGACCCCCAGAGAATTTGTTTCAAGTTTGCTGACAGAGCGCTCTCTCTCGAGATATAGAGATCTCTCTCTATATATCTCTATCTATATCTATCTATCAACAACTTCAATTTCAGCTGCCAACCCTGATTAAAGGTGTAATGTCCTTGTCTTCTCTCTCATATATATATATATATATATATATATATATATATATATATATATATATATATATATATATATATATATATATATCTCAACTATTTCAATTTCAGCTGCCAACCCTGATTAAAGGTGTAATGCCCTTGTCTTGATGTCGTCTACTTTATTGCAGCGAATGCGGCCCTGTCTGACTCTGGCGGCCTACTCCTTAAATGACCCCATGTTTGTATTCTAGTACTGAGGTAATAGCAGCGGCTGCGGCCCTAACTCTAGTGGCCTACTCCTTCCTGCCTGCACAGGATGCTTTGAAATAGCAGCCAGCAGGCAGGGCAGGGATTAGGGAATGAGCCATCGGGAGTCACTTCCTCCCGCCCCCATGACATGACCAACAAGAAGGAAATACTGTATGGTGGCAGGCAGGTGGCCATAAGACATTTTAGTATAATCTACTTACCCTGTGGCTGCTGCCCGGGCCCCCATACAGTGCAGCGCCCCCTTGTGGCTGCCCCCATACAGTGCAGCGCCCCCTTGTGGCTGCCCCCATACATTATAACATCTCCTGGTGGCCCCATAAAGTATAATGTCTCCTGTCCCATACTGTATAACATCTCCTTGTGGCCTCCATACAGTATAGTAGTGCAGACTACAGAGAGTCCAGACAATATAACGTCTCCGAGTCTTCGCTGGAGTGGACCTGGACTGTTGCCTGGCAGTAGTGCGACTGCTGCTTTTGGGCCTTGACTTCTGCCGCTGCCCAGCATTCCCAGCCCATGCATACTATGCAGGCAACAAGGAGGAGATTTTACTGTACTAGTGTACAGGATGGTCGGGACCAAAAGGAAACATACTGTATGAGGGCAACAAGGAGACATCATACCGTATGGGAGGAGGCCAGCTACTTTTTTTAGCCTCCTCTTCCCATACGCATAATGTCTCCATATTGCCACCATACAAACAGTATATGTCTCCTTCTAGCCTTTATAGCATAGCAAGCCTGAAACAGAGGGCTTCCTTGCCCGCTTCCCCTGACTGACCAAGGAGGATTGAGGACCAGTCAGGCACCAACCAGGCAGGACAGTGAAAGGGAGTCTGTCACCAAATTTGCTGCTTGGTTGAAATCTATTCACCCCCAAAACATAGAATATCTGAGCAAGTAATAATCCTTAAACAAAATGAAATGATGCAACAATCTCGACATCCACACACAATACAGGTTATATAGTACTAGTAAAGCAGATAGACACAAGACTGTGTAAACAGTCTAGAGCAATAAGTAATATACAAAAAAAAAGTTTTATCTTTTTGGTTTAATAGGAAAGCTAACAACTAACCAGAAAGCACCAAATAGATAGACTAGTATACCACTACATCATAGATCAAGGACAACAGTCAGTACACAAGGTGACCATTACCAGAATACCGTGAAAAAGGAAAAACATGGCCAGCAACAGTCAGACAACTCAGATTCATCAAAGCCAGACTTCCAGCAGTCAAGGTGTACTAGTTTTTTTACAAGATGAAACGGAGCAAACCAGCAAAGAAGTTATAGTAAAATCAAATTGCTCTGCTCCAGTATGGAAATTTTTGGGTTTAGAAAAAAGGGATGCTGGAGATGGTATACTGGATGGTGACCCTATTTGCTGCCAATGTAGGAAACATGTAAAAGCTAAGTGTGGTAATGCATCAAATTTGACCTCCCACTTAACATTCCATCACCCAAAAGAGTATAAAAAAAAAATCCATTAAAATAGGTAGAGGAAAAAGGGTGCGAGTCTGACAAAGGTCAACACACACAACCAACAATAAATATCAAAGAAATGTGGGACAAAAGACATCCATATTCTTCCACAGGATGGAAAAAAATGCAAACACACCATCACTAAATGGCTGTTTAAAGATATGATCCCAATGTATACAGTGCAAAAAGAACCATTCCATAACATGAACAAAACATTTAATCCCTGTTATGAAATTCCTGCAGCTATACCAAAAATGTACCATGATGTACTTACAAAAGAACAACTTTAACTTGAAGTTAATGAGACATTTCATTTACATGTGATGAGTGAACATCCGAAGGATCTTTTGATCGTTACTGGCAGGGCTGTGGAGTAGGAGTCCATTTTGGTGAAGTCAGAGTCGTTATAAAATGGACAGACTCCAAAAATTAATAAATTGGTACAGTTAGTTCAATGCAGTATGTGCTGAATATATTTTCATAAGAATTTGGAAAATGATGAAATGTCCTATAAAATGTCTGTTCTATTTCTGAACTAAGGATCTTTGTTTTTAGTTGAGACGACTGTGTGCTGCCCTTCATGTAGATGCTCAGAAGTGAAGCTCCTCCACTACAGATCAGAGGAAAAAGGCACTGGGAAGGAAGGGCTGCACTCATCTCACATCTACTAGAGAAAACAGGATTAAAGGGGTTTTCTCACTAGTTACAAAGATTAGCTTTCAACTTAAAAGGAAAGTTAAGACATTTTCTAAATACAGTGGTCAGTAGATTTTACTTTAGTCATGAACTATATACAGTTCAGCAGGTCTCTCATTGCACACAGGTTTCTATGGTAACCTGCAGACTAGAAAGACTGTTATCTGATTGGCTGAGAGCAGTAAAGAATGAGCTATTACCTGCAGTAAGCAAAAGGTACAAGTGTTGTGAGGACTGAGAAGCATGGCTTTAACTATAATTGTGTTAGGCTACTTTCACACTAGCGTTTTTAAATTCCGGTACTGAGTTCCGTCATAGGGGCTCAATACCGGAAAAAAATGCTTCAGTTTTGTCCCCATTCATTGTCAATGGGGACAAAACTGAACTGAAGACAACGGAATGCTCCTGAAAGCATTCCGTTCCGTCTTCAGACCGGAAAACAAACCGCAGCATGCTGCGGTTTGCTCTCCGGTCCAGGCATCCGCACCAAGACGGATCCGGAATGACCCCCAATGCAAGTCAATGGGGACGGATCCGTTTGGTGTGACACACCAGTAATCCGGATCTGTCCTCCATTGACTTGCAATGGGGGGTCATTCCGGATCCGGCTACAGAGATACAGACATACATACACACACACACACACATACATACATACACACACACATACATACACACACACACACACATACATACACACACACTCCAGTCAGGGCGCTGTGGGGAAATCGTCATCACTGCGCGCAGGAGGCGTGTGAAGACGTGCTGCCGGCGTCTCTGGCTGGAGTATGTAAGTATGTATGTGTTTGTGTGTATGTACTCTGTGTCTTGTCCCAATGTCTGTCAACATGTGTGGGGCCGGACCGCTGCTCCGGCTCCACACATGTATCAGCGGCAGTACGGATCCGTCGGCACCCTTTAAGTGCCGGATCCGTGCTTCCGCTAGTGTGAAAGAGGCCTTAGAGATCACAATCTCCTGCTCTATCAGAGTAAGTTAATATATGCTAATAACTGCTGGAAATCCACCCACATCCAGTGAATCAATGTGCTGAGAAAACCCCTTTAAGGCAAGTACTTCTTAGTATAGCTAAACTTTCAATAAACTGTGCATAAATTAATTGTCCAGTGCATGTTCTCTCTGTATGCTTTATGATTATTTAGTTTGGTTTTCCTCTGATGTAAAACATGTAGGGCCTTATGTATGAAAACTGTCTAGGTGTAGAAGTTTCTTTGTTGCCCATATAAACCAATCAAAGTTCCCCTTTCATTTCATATGGTGCTCTGGAGAAATGAAAAGGGAGCTCTGATTGGTTGCTATGGACAACAAAGAAAATCTTATACCTAGACGGTTCTCATACATCAGGCCCTTAGTGAGCTGTACCCAGAGAAAAGCCTGATACTGAAAGTAAAGATATGTTTGTAGTCTATGTTTTACTAGATATCTGTACTATTGATTTAGGCAAAGTTTGTTTAAAGTTATCACTTAAACATGCGCCATGTATGAGGGAAAACTGAGTCGGGGCTTTCGCTTACCGACTTCACAGCCCTGCTTACTGGACTGTGACCAGCCATTGGGTAGATAATGACTTTAACCTTGTATATCGTTCGCTTGATACGATCTATATGCCTGAAACAAATACTGCAGCTAATTTGGCTGTGGCTATTAAAAATGTCTTATTCCAATGGGAAATCCCTCAAGACAAAGTAACTGCATTTACAACCGACAATTGTTCAAAAATACTAAAGGCTCTGAGGGAGATGAGTCAGAAAAGAATTCCTTGCTTTGGCATTGCCTACATTTAGCTGTAATTGCTGCACTAGATGATAATTGTCATCCGAAAATGTTGTTTAATAGTTTTCTCATTCAGTTCATCGTGGAAACTTCAGATTAAGGCCACTTTCACACGGTCAGTATTTGGTCAGTATTTTGCATGAGTATTTGTGAGCCAAAACCAAGAGTGGAACATACAGGGAAGAAGTGTAATGGAAATATACGTGCCTCTTTGTTTTGGCTTACAAATACTGATGAAAAATACTGACTAAATAGTGACCATGTGAAAGTGGCCTAAGTTATGTGAGAAGTAAACAGAGCAAAATGTACATACCCGAAAAATAGTTAGGGACTGCAAAACTAGATGGGGTTCGACATATAACATGATGTCCACAATCTGGGATCAAAAAGATTTGATCAATGCTGTTCTTACAGAAAACACACAAAACAGGCCATTTTGAGCTAAATTGGTCAGACAGAAATGTATTGTCTGAGTGTTTGTCTCTCCTAAAATAAGTTAGTGACCTGACTGACCTGTTAAGTGGGGAGGAGGAGGTAACCAGCAGCTCTCTTTTGCCACTGCTAGATACATTGTACAGCAGTGTGTTCAATCAAAGGGATATGGATACAGTGATGTTGAAAAAAATGAAGGGCAAAAATAAAACTTACAGACAAGTATAGCGATAGCAAAACAATGTCTGTACTTGAGATTTGTACAGCTCTTGATCCCCGTTATAAATTAAATGTCAGTGCTGATACTAGTCTTACTAAACAGCACACTGAAAATGAGCTCACTCAGATTCAGTCAAACGTTGTGTAAGTCACAGTCATTGTCATCTGATGAAAATTCTAGTACTTCCAATGAAAACAGTGTTGATAGGGCTGGGGGGGGGGGGGGGGGGGGGAGGGTCGCTTTTTTTCTGTCTAAGAACAATTAAATGCCAATACACAGACGTGTGAGACAGCTTTAAACCCCACAGCTGAAATGGAGCTGTACTTCTCTCTTGCTGTGGAACCTCTAAACACTAAACCACTGCAGTGGTGTAAACATTCTGTCTTGGCCAAAAAGTATTTGGCAATGCAAGCAACTGCAGTAGCGAGTGAAAGAATGTGGTCCAAGGGTGGGCTGATAACAGGTGGTCTGCGTGGAAGACTGAAACCCAGTACTGTATCAAATTTAATATTTCTTAGCAAATATGAGTAAGGTGTTTTAAATCCCATTCTGGGAGAGCAAAATAACCAATGAAGAAAACAATATGTTGGATAAATAGGACTAATCGTTAGGCTCCATTCACACGTCTGTGTGATTACGGATCCGCAAAACACGGACACCGGCCATGTGCGTTCCACAATTTGCGGACCGCACATGGCCGGCTCTATAATATAAATGCCTTTTCTTGTCCGTGTATTCGAACAAGAATAGGACATGTTCTATTTTTTTTGCGGGGCCGCGGAACGGATGTGCGGATGAGGACGGCACACTGTGACGTCCGCATCTTTTGCGGCCCCATTGAAAATTAATGGGTCCGCACCCATTCCGCAAAATTGCAGAACGGATGCGGACGCATTTTACAGACGTGTGAATGGAGCCTTAGGCTCTAACGCTAGTTCAGGCTGCTTGTGTTGCAAGAAAACACAGCATTATACTGATTTAGAAGGCTGTGTGTCTCTGCCTGACAGAATCCCTAGTGGTTATGCTGCTCGTATAAGGGCTTGTTCACACGGCCGTTGTGTGGGCGTATTGCGGCGAGTCCGCAATACACGGGCACCGGCCGTGTGAACTCTGCATCATGGACCCATTCCCTTGAAAGGGTCCGCAATCATGGAGATGCGGTGCCGAACGGAGGCACGGATCGGAACCCCACAAAAGCACTACGGAGTGCTTCCATGGTGTCTCTGTCCGTCCCTCCGCACCTCAAAAACATAGAACTTGTTCTATATTTTTACGGTGCGGACAGTCGGATGCGGATCCCATTTAAGTGAATGGGTCCGTGATCCACATGCGGAAGCATCAGAGTAGGGGCCCGTGCACTGCAATTTGCGATCCGCAGAACAGGCACGGCACACAACGGCCGTGTGAACAAGCCCTAATTCTGTAGATGTAAGGCCATGCAGAGACACAGCATTATAAATCATTATAATCATCATTATAATGCTGTGCGCTCCTGCAAAATAAACAGTGTCCACCACACCACAACAGATCATTATTCCCACTTGTCTGAAAAAGGCTTTAACCCCTTTGCGCCCAGCGCCGTACTACATAGAAGCAACAATTGAGCCTTGCAACCTTTAGTAAACAATTCAGTTAGGTTAAGGCCACTTTCACACTAGCGGAAGCACGGATCCGGCACCTGAAGGGTGCCGACGGATCCGTACTGCCGCTCCGGCCCCACACATGTTGACACATACACAGAGAACATACATACACACACATACATACTTACATACTCCAGCCCGGGACGCCAGCAGCACGTCTTCACGCGCCTCCTGCGTGCAGTGATGATGATTCCCCACAGCGCCTTCTGCTGGGCGCAGTGGGGAAACGTCATAGCTGTGCGCAGGAGGCGCGTGAAGACATGCTGCTGGCGTCCCTGGCTGGAGTATGTGAGTATGTCTGTGTTTCTCTCTCTGTCTCTCTCTGTCTCTCTCTCTGTCTCTCTCTCTGTCTCTCTCTCTGTCTCTCTCTCTCTCTCTGTCTCTCTCTCTCTGTCTCTCTCTCTCTGTCTCTCTCTCTGTCTCTCTCTCTGTCTCTCTCTCTGTCTCTCTCTCTGTCTCTCTCTCTGTCTCTCTCTCTGTCTCTCTCTCTGTCTCTCCTCTGTCTCTCTCTCTCTCTCTCTCTCTCTCTGTCTCTCTCTCTCTGTCTCTCTCTCTCTGTCTCTCTCTCTCTGTCTCTCTCTCTCTGTCTCTCTCTCTTCTGTCTCTCTCTCTGTCTCTCTCTCTGTCTCTCTCTCTGTCTCTCTCTCTGTCTCTCTCTCTGTCTCTCTCTCTGTCTCTCTCTCTGTCTCTCTCTCTGTCTCTCTCTCTGTCTCTCTCTCTGTCTCTCTCTCTGTCTCTCTCTCTGTCTCTCTCTCTGTCTCTCTCTCTGTCTCTCTCTCTGTCTCTCTCTCTGTCTTAGGGCCTCATTAGCCTCTAAGTCTCTGTGCAGATGGTACATAGAAAAGCACTCTGTGCACAGAGGGAATGTATCAGTTTGCCTGATTCAGATATATTAGGGTCAGAGTGGCCCTTTTTAATAAGTAAACAAAGGGGTTTTTTTTCTTTAATTTTTTAACATTCTTCAGATAGTGAGTTTTATTATCTTTTGGTTCCCTTTGTAGGTGCTAATTCTCCGCATATGGATAGATTCCTAAGTTATTGTTTGAGCTTGTTTGCTCTTGTCACATAAGATTACAAATGTATGTCATTTGGCCATTCCGACCTCAGAAGCTGGGTTGGTTCCTATGAACGCAACAGTATCAACGGAACTGGCCAATCATTCAGGCAGTTTAGTTTATTTGCATAATTATTAAAGAATTGAGTCTGCACAAGGGCTCAGGTAACAGTCAGGACCTTTTGTGCCTGGTGTCTGTCAGCTGAAAATATCCAACCTGACAAACCAACCACCAAGACAATAATCACCAAACGGTGACTACTTTTTGAACGGCCACTTTATCTGATGAAAACCTAAATGTCTATGACTACAGCAGACAGTTCGTCATATCCGTCACACTGAATTTTTACTACTGTTACTGTTATATGGTAAAAGGATATGGAACTATATTTTTGCCTTTAAATCCCATGCATACTTGTAATAGGAGCAATTGTTAAATGTTTAATACTTTACAATTAAAGATCTGAGGCACGAGTCCAAGTTTTGAGTGTTTTTCATCTAATAGGTATTTATCGCGATATTTTTATTAATATCGTAATATTTTTAATATCGCCCAACCCTAGAACCGCCTCCCTTTTTCTTCCTCCAGGACTTGGACATACCACCCCATTTTGAAGTGAAAACCTCCTTTTCCAAAGCTATAGATTTTTCTGGCGCAGATTCTATGTTATGCCACATTGCGGCACAATCTGTTAAATCTTCCCCACTCTTGCAGGCCTTTAAATTTAAAAAAAAAAAAATAAAAAAAACGTACTTACTGGTAATTTGATTTTCCGGAGTCAATGACAGCACCAGGAGAGAGGATCCGCCTCCCAGGAAAGGAAACACACAGGTATAAATTCAGAAGGAGTCTCTCCCCCCATCAGTAGTTTCCAGAGACCACCTTCATCCATTGGTAGTCATCTTGGGCCAGCCCATTCTTTTCTTATCATCGTTTAAGGTTGCACACACTTTTTTTTTTATTTTTACTGCACACCCGTGAAAAAGCCAGCACCCATCACCAATTTGAACAAGAGAACCAGAAAACAAAGGGAGGGAATATAAAGGGTGCTGTCATGGACTCCGGAAAATCCAATTACCGGTAAGTAATTGACATTTATCCCTTCGTCCTATGACAGCACCAGGAGATATCCCAGAGAGTGAAAGTTGGGGGGTGGGGGAGGGACCCACAGCCTGGAGAACTTCACGCCCAAAAGAGATCAGACACCGCAAAAAGATCCAATCTGTAGTGTCTAAAGAAAGTAGAGGCAGAAGACCAAGTCGCAGCCTTGCAAATGTGCAGAATGGAAGCCTCCGCTCTTTCCGCCCAAGAGGTACCATTGCTCAGGTAGAATGAGCCGTCCAGCCCGCAGGAATGGGTTTCTCCATAGAAAGATAAGTTAGAGAAATAGCCTGTTTGATCCGCCTAGCTATGGTACCTTTACTAGCAGACTTGCCCTTGTTCTGACCTGAAAATTGCTCAGGGAAGATGACTTCCTCCAATCCCTTGTAGCATCCAGATATTTCAGGACACATTGCCTCACATCTAAACAGTGAAATTCTGCCTCTGATTTTTTGGGGACGCACAGAAAGAAGGTAAAACTACTTCCTGGTTCCTATGGAAGTCTGGCAGGAAAGCTGGATTAGGTTTTAAGACTATTCTATCCTCCTGCACAATAGTGTAAGGAGGACTGATGAAGAGGGTCACCTATTCTTCTTGCTGAAGTGATGGCCACCAGAAAAATACACTTCAAAAGTTAATATTTTGGCACAGAATCCAGGGGTTCAAACGGATGTTTCATCATAGCCTGCAACTCCAGGTTTAAATCCCAAGGGGGGGGTCCGAATTTTATCTGGAGGAAGGGATCTGGATACTGACTTACAAAACCTAATTACCCAAGGGTGACAGGCCAACCTATAGTCAAACAAGACACTGAGCGTCGCTACCTGAACTTTCAAAGTACTTAAAGCTAGCCCCTCATCTACCCCTTTTTGAAGAAAATCCAGAACTTCAGACAGATTAAGTCTACATGAATTGGAAGGGGGGGGGGATCCCTAGGAACCTAAAAAATGCCCACCAAGTCCTGGCATAAATCTTTGTAGTTACAGGCTTCCTACTTTGCAGCATGGTGGAAACCACTGAAACAGATAACCCTCTGTCTAACAACAGGCGCCGTTCAAAAGCCATGCAATCAGGTAAAGACCCTTCACTGGGGGATGAATGATGGGGCCCTGACTCAGAAGGTCCGGAACCTCCGGGAGCACCCAAGGGTCGGTAACGGACATGATCCTCAGCCATGAGAACCAGGCCCGGCTAGGCCAAAAAGGGGCTATAAGAATGACCGTCGCCTTGGCCTTGTGCTGATTTTCTTCAGTACTTTGGGAAGTATCTGAAAGGGGGGGGGGGGGAAGCATATAAGAGGCCCCGATTCCAAGGCTGGAGCAGAGCATCTACCGCTACCAGAAGGTCTGCTGGGGAGAGGGGGAAAAAAAAAAAAAATTCCACCTTCCTGTCTGCTCTCGTGGCAAACAGGTCTATCTTGGGGAACCCCCCACAGCCTGACAAGATTTGAAAAAAGTAAATAAATAAATGCGACTGATTCAGAGACCATTTTTTCTGATCTAAAGACTGACGGCTCAAGTAATCTGCCTTCCAGTTGTCCACCCCCTTGATATGAAGAGCTGACAGAGACAAGGCTCTTTTCTCTACCAGAGAAAATCTGAACCACCAGAGCCTCCAGGGACTCGGAACGGGTACCCCCCTGATGGTTCAGATATGCTACAATGGAGCTATTGTCTGACAAAATCCTCACATGTCGATCTTTGATCAGGGGAAGAACTTCCTAGTTGGCTTTCAGAACAGCAAGCAGTTCCTTTTGGTTTGAAGAACTGTCCAAGATCGGGCAGTCCCACAATCCCTGAAGTGAATCCCCTACATAACTCCACCAGCCAAGAGGACTGGCATCCGTAGTTATCACAAGGGGATCCACAATCCTCCAAGGAACACCCTGGGATAAGCCACCAAGTTAGAGCTTGACAGGTTTGTCTTGAGAGTTTAACTTTTACATCTAGATCTCTTGTCTCCCCAGACCAGGCTTCTAGGATCTCCCATGCAATGAAGTTGTGCCCAAGAGGTCAGGGTTCCTAACACAGACATCCCTTTCCTTATGGACACTTGAGGGTTGTCTATTAGAGATTGAACCACTGACCTTACCTTTTGTATCTTTTCCTGGGATAAAAAGGATCTCTGTACTTCCGAATCTAAATAGGCATCCTTGATGTCCAAAACTGCCGTATAACAGCCCCCGTATAGCAGATCCACCACCGACTATCGTCTCCATCTTGAAATGTCTGTAGTGCAGAAATTTGTTCAAGGCTTTTAGATTTATGATAGTTCTGTATTCTCCATTTGTTTTTGTTTTTTTACTAGGAAGAGGGTGGAATAAAAGCCCCTTCCTTCCCCCTCTGGACAAGAAATAAGTGCTCCTTTGAGAAGGAGGTTTTCGATCTCTTTCTAAAGAGGCTTGACGGGAAGGTCCGACTTTGGTAATCCTGAACTTTTCCGGGGGCAAGGCCTTTAAGTCGATTCTGAAACCTTCTCTTAAGGACTGGAGAATCCAAGAACTGTTCGAAATTCTTTCCCAGGCTGGAAAGAAGTTTTTTTAATCTTCCTCCCACACAGGCGTCATTGCGGATATTCTTTTCTAGTCGCATCAGAGGACGTTTCTTGAACAGGAACCCCATGGCCCGGGACTTGGAGAATTTCCATTTATCATTTTTCTTGTTAAGGCTTTTTTCTCTCTTTGAACTTCCTGCCGCGCTGAACGGAAAAATTCTGTCTACGAAAGTAAGTCGGAAAACCTTTTTTCCCATCCCCTGCTTTTTCTAATATGTCATCTAGCGTGGGACCAAAAAGGTATTTACCCTCGGATGGAACACTACATAAGTGACTTTTAGATGCTTCATCTGCTGACCAATCTTGTAACCATAAACACGACAGGCGGTGTTGGCCACCGAGTAAGCTCTGGCACAAACTAATCGCGGCAGCCGCTTTTGCAATTACGGGAAGGGATTCAAGAATTTTAGCTCCAGAGGTTTTATCCCTGATTTGCTCCTCTAATTGCTTAATTCATAATATTAGCGCCCTGGAAGTAAATTTAGCAGCAATATTAGGTTTAAAAGCTACCCCAATAGATTCCCATGTTTTTCCCAAGAAGCTATCTGCCTTTCTATCCATGGCATCTTTTAACTGGCCAAGATTATCAAAGGGAAGTGAAACTTTGGCAATGGGAACGTCTATTTTAGGGGCCTTGTCCCACCGAGCACAATCTTCCTCTGAGATATGGTATTTCCTTTTCATGGAACCTGGAATGAAACTACGCTTGCCAGGATGCTTCCATTCCCTATCAATCATGGCAGCAACGTTCTTATGAATAAAGAAGGTTCTTTTCTTTCTAGACTCCAATCCCTCAAACATAACATCTTGCACTGTACGGACTTCTTTAGTGTCCTCAATACTCAAAGTGGCCCTAACCGCCTTCACCAGTTGGTTCACATCATGTAGCGGAAAAAACGGGCTCCTCCTTCCTCATCTGAAGAGGAGACCGAATCTACTTCTCCGCTTTCTAAACGCTCCTCAGAACTGGACAGATCAGAATCCTGAATGGTCAAAGAGGATTTTTCAAGATGCCTTGAATTATGGAGACGAAGCTCCATCTGCGATAATAGGGTGCTATTTACTTCCTCCCTAATCATCCTCTTCATGCATTTAACCATAGCTGGGGATTGCTCCGCTATTGTATTTTCAATACACCTTTTACATAATGCCTTCGGATAAGAAGGTGCCAATTTAGATTTACACAATCCACATTTTTTATGAAAAAAAGATTGATAAAACCACACATAAGCCCGCATTTCATAAACAGAAAAGGCATAGTGACATACCCATACCCTCCTCCTACCACAGGTGCAGGGGTAATCCTTAGGGGTTTCACCGGAGCTCTCTATGCTGGGCGTCCCTGAAGCCTTGGATTCGGAAGATCCCAGCAAAAATCCTAAGGCAGGATTGAGCAGGGCTGAAGAATCCTCTGTAACAATGGAGACCAACTTCAGCCAAAAAATGCCAGCTGACAACCAGGAGCGTATTCCTTTACATAGGGCGTCCAGAACATGTCACAAGCGCCCTGACATCAGCAAAATGCGCTGCCCGGCCTGTCTCATTCGTCATTTTCTACGCTTGCTTTAGGCGTAGAAATTAGTCTAAATGTAAGACAGCAGAGAATCTGTCTTACATTTAGAAGTAGGAATATGCCGGAATAATGTAGAGGCCAGCGTTTCTTCTCAGATCCGCCAGGTCTAGGGCTCAACATTCTCTAACTGCATAGTCAATCAGCATCTGGTTCTGCATCCTCATTAGGAAAAAGTGCTCTACCTGCCTATCTTCAGAAAAACTAATCACTAGCAAACTCACTAGTGGCCCCTAAGTCCCACTTATCTTCATCTGAAACGTTACATAGTAACACACTTTATAAGGCCAAAAAAAAAAAAAAAAAAAAAAAAAAACACCGTGAGGTAGAAGCCAATTTTCCCCACTTTAGAGGAAAAAATTTCCTTCCTGACTCCAATCAGGCAATCAGAATAACTCCCTGGATCAACGACCCATCTCTAGTAACTATAACCTGCAATATTGTTACCCTCCAGAAATACATCTAGGCCCCTCTTGAACTCTTTTAGTGAGCTTACCATCACCACCTCCTCAGGCAGAGCGTTTCATAGTCTCACTGCTCATACCGTAAAGAATCATCTTCTATATTTGTGTACAAACCTTCTTTCCTCCAGACGTAGAGGATGACCCCCCTCGTCACAGTCACGGGGATAAATAGATCATGGGAGAGATCTCTGTACTGACCCGATATATTTATACATTGTTATTAGATCTCCCCTCAGTCTTTTTTCTAAAGTAAATAACCCTAATTTTGAAAATCTTTCTGGGTACTGTAGTCCACCCATTCTAGTTATTAATTTAGTTGCCCTCCTCTGAACCCTCTCCAGCTCTGCTATGTCTGCCTTGTTCACAGGAGCCCAGAACTGTACACAGTACTCCATGTGTGGTCTGACTAGTGATTTGTAAAGTGGCAGGACTATGTTCTCATAATGGGCATCTATGCCCCTTTTGATGCAACCCATTATCTTATTGGCCTTGGCAGCAGCTGTCTGACACTGGTTTCTGCAGCTTAGTTTGCTGTTCACTAAAATTCCTAGGTCCTTTTCCATGTCATAGTTACCCAATATTTTACCATTTAGTATGTACTGGTGACTTGCATTATTCCTTCCCATATGCATAACTTTACATTTGTCAGTGTTAAACCTCATCTGCCACTTCTCTGCCCAAGCCTCCAGTCTATCCAGATCTATCTGTAGCAGTGTACTGTCCTCTTCTGTGTTAATTACTTTACACAGTTTAGTGTCATCTGCAAAAATTTATATTTTACTGTGCAAGCCTTCTACAAGATCATTAATATATTGAAGAGAATAGGGCCGAATACTGACCCCTGTGGTACCCCACTAGTTACAGTGACCCAATCTGAGTATGTACCATTAATAACCACCCTCTGTTTTATATACTAACCTTTTATGTGGTACAGTGTCAAATGCTTCGGAGAAGTCCAGATATACGACATCCATTGATTCGCTGCGGTCCAGTCTAGAACTTACCTCCTCATAGAAACTGATTAAATTGGTTTGACATGACCGATCCCTCATGAAGTCATGCTGCTATGGAGTTATTTGCTTATTTTCATTGAGGTACTCCAAGATAGCATCTCTTAGAAAACCCTCAAACTGTTTACCCATGACAGATGTTAAACTTACCGGCCTATAATTCCCAGGCTTTGTTTTTGGACCCTTTTTGAATATTGGCACCACATTTGCTATGCGCCAATCCTGTGGAACACTCCCTGTCAGTATAGAGTCCTTAAATATCAGAAATAAGGGTCTGGCGATGACATTACTTAATTCTCTTAGGATACAGGGGTGTATGCCATCCGGTCCTGGCGATTTGTCTATTTTAATCTTTTTAAGACGCAGCTCTACTTCTTCCTGGGTCAGACAGGGCACTTTTAATGGGGAATTTACTTTTATATTCTGCATTTCATCTGACAGTTTATTTTCCTCAGTGAATACAGTGGAGAAAAAGATATTTAGTAGCTTTGCTTTCTCCTCATTGCTCTCTGCAACTCCCCCCTCATTACTCTAAGGGGCCGACACCTTCAGGTTTATACTTTTTACCATTTATATAATTAAAGAACATTTTAGGGTTAGTTTTACTCTCTTTGGCGATTAATCTCTCGGTCGCTAGCTTGGCTGTTTTTATTTGTCTTTTACATATTCTATTTTTTTCCTTAGTTTTTCAATGCTTCCTCGCTCCCCTCCTGTTTTAGTGATTTAAATGCTTTCTATTTGTCATTTATTGCTTTCTTTACAGTTCTGTTTATCCACATTGGTTTTTTCTTGTTCCTTAACCTTTTATTCCCATAAGGTATGTACCTCTCACAATTAGATATTAGGATGGTTTTAAAAATATCCCATTTTGTGGCTGTATTTTTATTTTTGAGGACTTTGTCCCAGTTAGTTAGGCCTATGGCCTCTCTTAGTTGGCTAAATTTTGCTTTTTTTGAAGTTTGGTATTTTTGTTCCTCCCTGAAGAAATGCTCTTTTGAATGACAGTTGGAAGGTTATTATATTATGGTCAGTATTTACCAGGTGTCCCCCAACCTGCACTTGTCACTTGTTTTGGAGCACCTATGTAATCCTCCTTTTGAATCCTTTAGAAAACCTTTGTGAAATCAAAATGCTCTCTTTCAAAACAATATTTCTAGTGGCCATAACATCTGCAAGGAGAGATATAGGCTTTTCCTTCAAGAGAACCATATATGAGGATTCTGGATGACTAAGTAATCTTAAAATTGGACCCAGCCATTATGCCAATAGTAGTCTCATCTTTTCATTGTAATCAGGAAATGGTTCTACCCTCATTCTGTAAAAATCCGAAGAATGTGAAAGAACATTTTCACTCTAAATGTTCGTCATTTAGTAATACAATATTTAGAATTCACTCGCCCATTCAGAAAAGATTCTGCTTTATTTGTGCAATTCGCAGGGAAGAATAAGGGAAAATAAGCGCCAAAATCCACTATTGCAAGATGGATTAAATCAATAATACAGCAATTTTATACTTTCCAGAACAAAGACTGCCCATTCAAAGTCACAGCCCATTTTACTCAAGCAGTGGCTGCTTCTTCGGCGGAAAGTGCTATTACCTCAGTGGAACAAATCTGCAGGGCAGCTACCTGGTCTAGTTTTCAAACCTTCTGCAAACACTACAGACTGGACCTATGTATATCGAAGGATTACTTTTTGTATTAATGTTCTTTATATTCAAATCACTTATGTCTTCTTGTTTGTATACCTTTCTTTACTCTGCTGTGTTTGTCTCATAGTTGTCTTATCTTTACTATTGTTGACCATACATTCTCTGTGTATCTAATGTCTGGTTTTACATTTATGGCTGTGTCTTGGGCAATTCTCAAACATTGCCTCATCTAAACAATGATGAATGTTAGAAGTGTCCATAGTTAATAAGTAGTTACCTAGGGTATTTAAAGTGAGTGACTGTGAGCCCAAAGGAGGGGTCCATGGAACATGTAGATGTTCAGGAGTGACATGACTGCTCAGGTGCAGCCATGTCAAGAAGTCAACTGCTTTTGCAACCGGGTATCCCTGGTGATCCAGTGGAGGGCCTTCCCCCGGACAGATGTATTTTTAACTCATAGCTAAGTATATCTTTGGTTTTTATTGTACTTGTTTATGATTCTTGTTTACTTTACTTGTCTCTTCTGTATTTTTGTTTATCATTTAAGTAAACCATATCTATTTTCACTTAGCTATTGTGTGTGGACCTATTTTATTCTCGCATCATAGAATTCACGGTAAAACAACCTATATGCTAATAGAGACCTAACCTTTGTACGTAAAGTCCTACAGGCTGTGGTCCCTCCCTAAAGTAGTTTATCTGGTATTGCTCCATGTGTGCTGTCATGAAGGACGTCCTGGAAAGTATAACTTAGGCTTACCGGTAAACAGTTTTCCAGAAGTCTCACATGACAGCACCCTACTTATCCCATACAGTTTATTACTTGTGAAAAAAAATATAGTACAGACCAAAAGTTTGAACACACCTTCTCATTCAAAGAGTTTTCTGTATTTTCATGACTATGAAAATTGATTCACACTGAAGGCATCTAAACTATGAATTAACACATGTGGAATTATATATTTAACAAAAAAGTGTGAAACTGAAAATATGTCTTATATTCTAGGTTCTTTAAAGTAGCCACCTTTTGCTTTGATTACTGCTTTGCACACTCTTGGCATTCTCTTGATGAGCTTCAAGAGGTAGTCACCTGAAATGGTTTTCACTTCACAGGTGTGCCCTGTCAGGTTTAATAAGTGGGATTTCTTGCCTTATAAATGGGGTTGGGACCATGAGTTGTGTTGGGCAGAAGTCAGGTGGATACACAGCTGATAGTCCTACTGAATAGACTGTTAGAATTTGTATTATGGCAAGAAAAAAAAAGCAGCTAAATAAAGAAAAACGAGTGGCCATCATTACTTTAAGAAATGAAGGTCAGTCAGTCCGAAAAATTGGGAAAACTTTGAAAGTGTCCAAGTGCAGTCGCAAAAACCATCAAGCGCTACAAAGAAACTGGCTCACATGAGGACCGCCCCAGGAAAGGAAGACCAAGAGTCACCTCTGCTGCGGAGGATAAGTTCATCCGAGTCACCAGCCTCAGAAATCACAGGTTAACAGCAGCTCAGATTAGAGACCAGGTCAATGCCACACAGAGTTCTAGCAGCAGACATCTCTACAACTGTTAAGAGGAGACTGTGTGCAGCAGGCCTTCATGGTAAAATAGCTGCTGGGAAACCACTAAGGACAGGTAACCAGCAGAAGAGACTTGTTTGGGCTAAAGAACACAAGGAATGGACATTAGACCAGTGGAAATCTGTGCTTTGGTCTGATAAGTCCAAATTTGAGATCTTTGGTTCCAACCACCGGGTCTTTGTGCGACACAGAAAAGGTGAACGGATGGACTCTACATGCCTGGTTCCCACCGTGAAGCATGGAGGAGGAGGAGGTGTGATGTTGTGGGGGTGCTTTGCTGGTGGCACTGTTGGGGATTTATTCAAAATTGAAGGCATACTGAACCAGCATGGCTACCACAGCATGTTGCAGCGGCATGCTATTCCATCCGGTTTGCGTTTAGTTGGACCATCATTTATTTATCAACAGGACAATGACCCCAAACACACCTCCAGGCTGTGTAAGGGCTTTTTGACCAAGGAGAGTGATGGGGTGCTACGCCAGATGACCTGGCCTCCACAGTCACCAGACCTGAACCCAATCGAGATGTTTTGGGGTGAGCTGGACCGCACAGTGAAGGCAAAAGGGCCAACAAGTGCTAAGCATCTCTGGGAACTCCTTCAAGACTGTTGGAATACCATTTCAGGTGACTACCTCTTGAAGCTCATCAAAAGAATGCCAAGAGTGTGCAAAGCAGTAATCAAAGCAAAAGGTGGCTACTTTGAAGAACCTAGAACATAAGACATATTTTCAGTTGTTTCACACTTTTTTGTTAAATATATAATTCCACATGTGTTAATTCATAGTTTAGATACTTTCAGTGTGAATCAATTTTCATAGTCATGAAAATACAGAAAACTCTTTGAATGAGAAGGTGTGTCCAAACTTTTGGTCTGATAGATATCTATCTATATATCTATATCTATATGCGCTTGACAATGGCCCCATTGAGCAGGGCTGAAATGTAGCAGGAATAAAAGATCCACTACTTTTTCACAAGTCTGGTGTGCTGCCTCATTCCTTGGATTTGTATATTGAAGACTCCTGGGCCCGGAGCCATTGAGGGATTGCACCCTGCCTCCATCTTTGCTGTGCTGCTGTTTTTTCAGTGTTTTGGGATATATATAGTTTTCCAGAAGTCTCACATGACAGAATGAATAATAGCTGCCCTGCAGATTTGTTCCACTGAGGTAATAGCACTTTCCGCCAAAGAAGCAGCCACTGCTTGAGTAGAATGGGCTGTGACTTTGCATGGGCAGTCTTTGTTCTGGAAAGTATAAAATTGCTGTATTATTGATTTAATCCATCTTGCAATAGTGGATTTTGATGCTTATTTTCCCTTATTCTTCCCTGCAAATTGCACAAATAAAGCAGAATCTTTTCTGAATGGGCGAGTGAATTCTTTTTAATAATTATATTACTAAACGACGAACATTTAGAGTATGAAAATGTTGTTCTTTCACATTCTTTGGATTTTTACAGAAAGAGGTTAGAACTATTTCCTGATTACAATGAAAAGATGAGACGACTTTTAGCATAATGGCTGGGTCCAATTTTAAGATTACTCGGTCATCCAGAATCCTCATATATGGTTCTCTTGAAGAAAAAGCCTATATCTCTCCTACTCTCCTTGCAGATGTTATGGCCACAAGAAATATTGTTTTGAAAGAGAGCATTTTGATTTCACAAAGGTTTTCTAAAGGATTCAAAAGGAGGATTACATAGGTGCTCCAAAACAAGTGACAAGTCTCAAGGAGGGACTGACTTTCTTACTGGAGGCCGGATTCTGGAGATGGCACGAGAGAATGTTTTTATCAAATTGTTCTTTGCTAGTGAAAAGTCAAGAAACCAACTCAAATACGAAATCTGAACTGTTATATTACTGGGCCTGAGACCCAAGTTAAAACCTTCCTGCAGAAATTTTAGAAAGTCCTGAATGGAAGGGGAAACTGACTCTGAAGAGAAAAAACAGGAACGGAATTTTTTCCAAATCTTACTGCAGATGGCAGAAGTAAGCCTCTTGTGACTTTGTAGCACATGGTTGTTATAACTCTGACAGGCCCCTGGCTTTTAGTATCTGCTCTTCAGAATCCATACTGCTAGCTTCAACCTGTGCACTTGTGGATGCCAAAGAGGCCCCTGAGACAATAGGTCTTCTGGGGGAAGAAAGCAGGATTCCTCCAAATATCAAGTTCTTTAGAATTGGGAACCAGCTTTGTTTCAGCCAATATGCGGCTATTAGGACCAGAGTTACTCGTTCTGACCTCAGTTTTTTCAGGAATAGCCCAATTAGAGGAAAAGGCAGGAAGACATAGGCCAGATCCATGTCCCAACTCAGACAGAGCATCTACTGCAACTGGCCTATACCACTGATTTAGTGAGAAGAAAAAGGGAAAACAAGTATTTTTTCTTATGGCAAAGATGTTCAATTGAGGAGTCCCCATTTCTTGCAGAGTAGATCAAATACCTCTTTATTGAGACACCACTCTCCTGGACATATTGAATGTCTGCTTAACCCCTTCAACCCCGGGCCTGTTTTCACCTTCCTGACCGGGCCATTTTTTGCAAATCTGACATGTGTCACTTTATGTGGTAATAACTTTGGAACGCTTTTACTTATCTAGGCCATTCTGAGATTGTTTTCTTGTGACACATCGTACTTCATGACAGTCATAAATTTGAGTCAATATATTTCACCCTTATTTATGAAAAAATCCCAAATTTACCAAAAATTTGGAAAAATTTCCAAATTTCCAAATTTCAATTTCTCTACTTTCAAAATACACAGTAATACCTCCAAAAATAGTTATTATTTTACATTCCCCTTATGTCTACTTTATGTTGGCATCATTTTGTAAATGTAATTTTACTTTTTTAGGACGTTAGAGGGCTTAGAAGTTTAGAAGCCATTTTTCAAATTTTCACCAAATTTTCCAAAACCATTTTTTTAAACACCAATTCAGATATAAAGTGATTTTGAGGGGCTTACATAATGAAACCCCCCATAAATGACCCCATTTTAGAAACTACACCCCTCAAGTTATAAAAAACTGCTGTTACAAACTTTGTTAACCCTTCAGGTGTTCCACAAGAATTAAAGGAAAATGGAGGTGAAATTTCAAAATTTCACTTTTTTGGTAGATTATTCATGTTAATATTTTTTTCTTGCAATACAGCAAGGGTTAACAGCAAACTAAACCTCAATATACATTACTCTGATTCTGCAGTTTACAGAAATACCCCATATGTAGTGGTAAACGTCTCTATGGGTTTGTGGCAGTGGTCAGAAGGAAAGCAGCGCCATACGGATTTTGGAGGCAGATTTTGCTAGAATAGTTTTTAGGCACCATTTTGTAATTGAGAGACCCTGACGTACCCCTTCAGTGGAAACCCTGAAAAAGTGACCCCATTTTGGAAACTACACCCTTCAAAGAATATATTAAGGGGGGTTCTGGCCACTTTGACCCCCTAAGCGTTTTACGGAATTTGGAAACACCAGGCTGTGAAAATGAAAAGTTTCATTTCTTCCAATAAAATGTTGCTTTAGCCCCAAATTTTTCATTTTCACAAGGGGTAACAGGAGAAAAGCACCCCATAATTTGTTCCCCATTTTCTCCTGAATACGGCAACACCCCATATGTGGTGGCAAACTGCTGTGGGGGCACATGGCAGGACTCAAAACAGAAGGAGCGCCATATGGATTTTGCAGAACAGATTTTGATGGATTGGTTTGCGGGTGCCGTTTATTTTTAACTTTTTGAGTTATTGTCTTATGTGGGGGCTCATTTTTTGCGGGACGAGATGACGGTTTGATTGGTACCATTTTGGGGTACATAAGACTTTTGGATCGCTTTGTATTACAGTTTTTGTGAGTCAAGGTGAAAAAAATAGCAGTTTTGGCATGGTTTTTTTTTAAAATTTTTTTACAACATTCACCTGGGGGGCTATCTCATGAAATATTTTTATAGAGCAGGTTGTTACGGACGCGACGATACCCAATATGTCTAACTTTTTTATTTTTGGAAAGTTTTACACATTAGATGCATTTTAGAACAGAATAAAATCTTTTTTTTGTGTTGCCATTTTCAAAGAGCCATATTTTTTTCAGTTTTCAGGCGATTGTCTCAGGTAGGGTACCGTTTTTGCAGGACAAGATGACGGTTTGATTGGTACCATTTTGGGGTAAATACACCTTTTTGATCGCCTGCTATTACACTTTTTGTGAGGCAAGAGGGAAAAAAAATGGTTGTTTTGGCATAGTTTTTTTTTTTTTTTTTGCAGCATTCACCCGGGGGGCCATCTCATGTAATATTTTTATAGAGCAGGTTGTTACGGACGCGGCAATACCCAATATGTCTAACTTTTTTATTTTTGGATAGTTTTACACATTAGATTTATTTTTTGAACAGAATAAAATACTTTTTGTGTTGCCATTTTCTGAGAGCCATATTTTTTTTATTTTTCAGGCGATTGTCTTAGGTAGGGTCTCATTTTTTGCGGGACAAGATGACGGTTTGATTGGTACCATTTTTGGGTACATACGCTTTTTTGATCACCTGCTATTACACTTTTTGTAAGGCAAGGTGACCCAAAAATGTCTGTTTTGGCACAGTTTTTTTTTTTTTTTTTTTTACTGCGTGCACCTGACGGGGTGGATCATGTGCTATTTTTATAGAGCCGGTCGATACGGACGCGGCGATACCTAATATGTCTATTTTTTTTTTTTTTCACTATTTTTTACAATTTTTTTTATATTATTTTGTAAAAATGACTTTTTTGGGGGGGGAAACTTGAAACTTTTTTTTTTGTAAAACTTTATTTTTTTCACTTTTTTTAACTTTCTTATTTTACACTTTTTTTTCACTTTTGGGGGTCTGATCCCCTTACAATGCATTACAATACTTCTGTATTGTAATGCATTGGCTGGAAGTGTATTACTCAATGTAATACACTTCCAGCACACTGCCTGTGAGATCCA
This sequence comes from Rhinella marina, assembly GCA_900303285.1. Classification (NCBI taxonomy): domain Eukaryota; kingdom Metazoa; phylum Chordata; class Amphibia; order Anura; family Bufonidae; genus Rhinella; species Rhinella marina. The sequence continues at coordinate 148,989 of ONZH01015348.1, forward strand.
GGGGGCTGGATCTCACAGGCTTCCGTAGATAGCAGCCGGATGCCTAAGGAAGGCATTCGGCTGCTATCTCAGCCATCGGGTCCCCGTCACAGCAGCGCGGGGACCCGATGGCAACCCCTTCCCACCGCATGTGCCGCGGTCAGCGCTGACCGCGGCACATGAAGGGTTAATGCACCGGCATTGGTGTTTTCACCGATGCTGGTGCATACATCAGGGGTCCGGCTACTGGGCACAGCCGGACCCCCGCCGCTAATCGGGCGGGCGCAGCTCCTGCACCCGCCCGATCAGCGCGCCGTAGCACTACGGCGCTGGTCGGGAAGTCACTTCCCGCAGCGCCGTACATGTACGGCGCTGGTCGGGAAGGGGTTAAGAAATCTGTGGTCACATTTTTCTCTTTCAGGTGGATTGCTGAAACTGACAGTGCATTTTTCTCTGCCCAGTTGAATATCCGGTCTGATAAGTGTTTAAGGAGCGGAAATCTTGATGTTTCAGGAATGATACAGGACCGGATGGCATACACCCCTGTATCCTAAGAGAATTAAGTAATGTCATAGCCAGACCCTTATTTCTGTTATTTAAGGACTCTATACTGACAGGGAGTGTTCCACAGGATTGGCGCATAGCAAATGTGGTGCCAATATTCAAAAAGGGTCCAAAAACAGAGCCCGGAAACTATAGGCCGGTAAGTTTAACATCTGTCGTGGGTAAACTGAGGGTTTTTTAAGAGATGCTATCTTGGAGTACCTCAATGAAAATAAGCAAATAACTCCATAGCAGCATGACTTCATGAGGGATCGGTCATGTCAAACCAATTTAATCAGTTTCTATGAGGAGTTAAGTTCTAGACTTGACTGCGGTGAATCGATAGATGTTGTATATCTGGACTTCTCCAAAGCATTTGACACTGTACCACATAAAAGATTAGTATATAAAATGAGAATGCTTGGCCTGGGAAAAATGTCTGTATGTGGGCAAGTAACTGGCTCAGTGATAGAAAACAGAGGGTGGTTATTAACGGCGTATACTCAGATGGGGGTACCACAGGAGTCAGCATTGGGCCCTATTCTCTTCAATATCTTTATCAATGATCTTGTAGAAGGCTTGCACAGTAAAATATCCATTTTTGCAGATGACACTAAACTGTGTAAAGAAACACAGAAGAGGACAGTACACTGCTACAGATGGATCTGGATAGACTGGAGGCTTGGGCAGAAGTGGCAGATGAGGTTTAACACTGACAAATGTAAGGTTATGCACGTAGGAAGGAATAATGCAAGTCACCAGTACATACTAAATGGTAAAACATTGGGTAACTGACATGGAAAAGAACTTAGGAATTTTCGTGAACAGCAAACTAAGCTGCAGAAACCAGTGTCAGACAGCTGCTGCCAAGGCCAATAAGATAATGGGTTGCATCAAAAGGGGCAAAGATGCCCATTATGAGAACATAGTCCTGCCACTTTACAAATCACTAGTCAGACCACACATGGAGTACTGTGTACAGTTCTGGGCTCCTGTGAACAAGGCAGACATAGCAGAGCTGGAGAGGGTTCAGAGGAGGGCAACTAAAGTAATAACTGGAATGGGTGGACTACAGTACCAAGAAAGACTATCAAAATAAGGGTTATTTACTTTAGAAAAAAAGACGACTGAGGAGAGATCTAATAACCATGTATAAATATATCAGGGGTCAGTACAGAGATCTCTCTCATGAACTATTTATCCCCAGGACTGTGACGAGGGGACATCCTCTGGAGGAAAGAAGGTTTGTACACAAACATAGAAGAGGATTCTTTACATTAAGAGCAGTGAGACTATGGAACTCTCTGCCTGAGGAGGTGGTGATGGTAAGTTCACTAAAAGAGTTCAAGAGGGGCCTGGATGTATTTCTGGAGGGTAACAATATCACAGGTTATAGCTACTAGAGATGGGTCGTTGATCCAGGGAGTTATTCTGATTGCCTGATAGGAGTCGGGAAGGAATGAGGGAAGGAAGGAAGTGGGGAAAATTGGCTTCTACCTCACAGGGTTTTTTTTGCCTTCCTCTGGATCAACTTGTAGGATAACAGGCCGAACTGGATGGACAGATGCCTTTTTTCGGCCTTATAAACTATGTTACTATAAATTGTTGCAATGTTGTCTCAGAGAACCCGTACATGCAGGACCTTTAGGAGTTTCTCCGCTTTTAGGTAAGTTTCCAAGACTGCTCTCAACACCCTGAAGTGTGAAGACCTGTAAGAGAGATTGTGACCACAGGAGCCCTGAAAGTGTAAGTCCTGCACCTGGGCTCCCCAGCCAGACTTGCTGGCATCTGTTAGTAGAATCTGAGGTTCTAAAATTCATGGAATTCCCAATGATATGTTCTGTGGGTCTATCCAGTGAGTAATTACGATTGTCTGATTGGAGTCAGGAAGGATTTTTTTTACTCTAAAATGGGCAAAATTGGCATCTACCTCACTGGGTTTTTTTTTTGCCTTCCTCTGGATCAACTTGCAGGATATTAGGCCGAACTGGATGTCCTTTTTCGGCCTTATAAAGGTTTACTCTTGCCAGTAATTGGTTTTTCCAATAACCTCCCCAACGGCACTGACAGGAGGGTGCTCCCCGCCTCCAGGACAGAAAACACGGAAGCTGAACTTTAAAAGGGCCTCCTCCCCTCACCTATCCAGTAATAACAGAGTACACGGACATGATGCAAAAAAAGTTAAATTATATTAATCCAGCTGGAAATCAAAATAAACGAAATTTCTTTAAACAATTAAACAAGCCATTTAGGGTGGGAACCCCCAGTGCCGTTGGGGATGTTATTGGAAAAACCAATTACCGCTAAGAGTAATTAACCCTTTTCCCTGGCACCTCCCCAACAGCACTGACAGGAGAATAACAGAGCAACAACATCAGGGCGGCATAACTGCAGAAAGGATTCTTCTGCCGAAGGATAAATCCTGATTTTGTACAACATTCAATCTGTAATGATTAAAAAAAAGGTCATAGGATTAGCCCACACTGCTGCTTTGCATATTTGCTCAATGGAAACTGCCGCGTTCTCTGCCCAAGAGGCTGCTAGAGCCCTAGTCGAATGGGCCTTTAGTCCCTTTGGTGGATCCAGATTCTTCAGGGAACAACAAAATGAGAGTCTGTTTTATCCATCTAGAGATAGCAGATTTGCTGACTGCTCGGCCTTTGTTGGGGCCTTGGTACTGGAGGAGAAGATGATTCGACTTCTTACCGTCCTTCCAGGTTTTAAGGTAGGCCAGCACACAACGTCTTACGTCCAGGTTATGGAAGCGATATTCTTGGTATGTGGAAGGTGATGGACAAAAAGATGGTAAGACTAGCTCTTGACTACAATAAAATTTAGATACTACCTTAGGCAAAAAGGCTGGACAATGTCTCAAGACTATTCTATTATCTAGGACTTTGAAATACGGAGGGCAAGATGAAAAAGCCTGCATTTCGCCTACCCTCCTTGCAGTAGTTATGGCTAAGAGGAAGGAGGTTTTTAAGGTTAGAAACTTCAGAGAAATATCTTCTATTGGTTCGAACAGAGGGTCCATTAGAACCAGATTTAGATCCCAAGCAGGTATTGTAGAACGTACACTTAGGAGGCTCCTAATTGCCCCTTTAATAAATCTCTTGACAAGAGGATTCTCAGAGAGGCATGTGTCAAAAAAATACGGATAGAGTCGAGACCTGTACTTTAAGGGTGGATGGTTGTAAAAAATATTGCTTGTAAAAAATCCAAAATTACTGGAATGTCGAGAAGGAAATCTTCCTGGATCTTACTTTTCGTGAATAAAAGGAATGCCTGCCAAGTTCTGCGGTAGATGTTTGAGGCTACTTCCTTTCTGCTTTTCAACAAAGTGGATATGACTGCGTCAGAAAGACCTAGATTCTACAGCCACATTGACTTCCTCACGTATCATGGTGCGCATAGAGTCTAATAAAGCAGGGGGATTCCTCCACCACCACTTTTTCCGCTCATTTTGGGCATAAGTTTTTTTGAACTTGAAACAAAGGACTTCTTGCATATAGGATATTTTTTGGAGCTGGAATCAGACCCAGGAGCCTTGGTGTTGGAAGTGTCTTTGCCCTTCTAAAAAAAAATGAGTTTAGGCACTTAGAGAAAAACTAATTTTTAGGCCATATAGAAAGACAGGAGGCTTACCCGACTCATGGAGCTTGCTGGCGCATCCAGAGGCTTGCAGGCGGTATCTGTGTCAGTGGGAGCCGACATCACAGGTAAGACGACCGGTACTGCCACAAAATCCTGCAACGCTGGCTTCTTCTTTTAAATCTCCCGGTTTCCAGGTCACATGGCGCGCCTGCGTGCGTCGACGCCAGACGATGTCATGACGCAAACCACGCCCCACAAAGTGCACGCAACCCTGGAAGTCACCGCCACTGTCTGATGCCCGCCAAAGCTCCTGCGCTTCCCAAAATAGGAGCGCAAAGTCCAGAGCTGCCTCCAGGAGGACTTATGCTCGAGGTACAAGGAAGGAAGGCCCACGTGTCCCCGGAGTCCCTGACCCTGCTGCAGCCCTCTCGAAGAACTGGGAAGAGACCAGGCTGCTAAGGTATCTGCACTAGCAGGGAGAGCTTCCATGCTTGTCCGGGACAGGAAACAACACTTGATAGGTAAGGGGAGGAGGCCCTTTTAAAGTTCAGCTTCCGTGTTGTTTACTGTCCTGGAGACGGGGAGCACCCTCCTGTCAGTGCCGTTGGGGAGGTGCCGGGGAAAACTACGTTACTATGTTATCCACCATGAAAGACTGCGTCTTACCGACTTTGGAATGCAGATCTTCTGATCCAAAGAACTTAGATCTCAGTTCCAACAAGTCAGAACTGTTCTCTGCAAAGGTCTTGAATTGGACTCCAGGGGACTGCTGCGATGCAAGATGTCATTAATCCCAGGATTTTCATACCCTTTCTTATAGGCCAGACTTCCTTCCTTTGGAATAAGGAAATCTCCTGGCACATCTTTGCCTGTTTCTCTGCCAGCAGGAATCAACGTTTTTCCACAAAAACTTCCTTGTTTCTGGAATAAGGTTCGATTTTTCTAGGTTTATGATCCATCCCAAGCGGATTTCATCAAGGTGAATTCCAGCTGTCTCATTAGAATTATGGCAGATGGAGCTGTCAATAGGAAGTTATCCAGATAAGGTATAATTATTATAGCCTCTTTCCTCAACCAGGACACGACTTCCGCTACTAATTTTTGAAAAGATTCTTGGAGCCAAGGATAGGCCGAAGGGTAGGCACTGGAACTGTTGAATGGTTGAATTCTTCTGAACCGCAAATCTCAGATAATTTTGATGCTCTGGAAATATTGGGACGTGATAAGTGTCTTTTAAGTCCATTGTGCATATTACTGCTCCAGGACAAAATCAACTGAATTGCACATTTTATTGATCCCATTTTGATTCCTCTGTATTTCACCCATTGATTCAGTATTTTTAGGTTTAGGAAAAAAAAAAAAAAAAAACCTCGAATAACGTCCCAGATCCCAGACAGATTACTTCAGGAATGGCGTCCAGAATTTTTTAGATGGTTCTCCAGTTGTAAGAGCCATAAAAATAAATAAATTGAGACACTTAAGTACAGTGCTCCAGATGGAGACCAAAATAGACGCCAATGCGACTTAGAATTTTACAAATGGCGACAAGACATTTTAGTCTTTAGCCATTTGCGCCTAGCCTACTGCGCGGACTAGTATCAGAGAACATGGTGCGTGCAGTACAATATAGAAGTATTGTAATGCATTGTAAGGGGATCAGACCCCCAAAAGTGAAAAAAAAAGTGTAAAGTAAGTGAAAAAAGTGAAAAAATAAAGTTTTACAAAAAAAAAAAAAAGTTTCAAGTCCCCCCCCCCCCCCAAAAAAAAGCGTCATTTTTACAAATTAAAAAAAAAAAAAGTGCCAAAATTTTTTGGTCACCTTCCCTTACAAAAAGTGTAATAGCAGGTGATCAAAAAAGCATATGTACCCCAAAATGGTACCAATCAATCTTGTCCCGCAAAAAATGAGATCCTACCTAAGACAATCGCCTGAAAAATAAAAAAATATGGCTTTCAGAAAATGGCAACACAAAAAAATATTTTATTTTGTCCAAAAATGTATCTAATGTGTAAAACTTTCCAAAAATAAAAATTATACACATATTGGGTATCGCCGCGTCCGTAACAACCTGCTCTATAAAAATATTGCATGAGATGGCCCCCCAGGCGAATGCTGTAAAAATTTTTTTTTAAAAACTAAGCCAAAACAGACATTTTTTTCCCTTTTGCCTCACAAAAAGTGTAATAGCAGACGATCAAAAAGGCGTATTTACCCCAAAATGGTACCGATCAAACAGTCATCTTGTCCTGCAAAAAGATACCCTACCTGAGACAATCGCCTGAAAACTTAAAAAAATATGGCTCTTTGAAAATGGCAACACAAAATAATGATTTTATTCTGTTCAAAAAAATAAGTCTAATGTGTAAAACTTTCCAAAAATACAAAAAGTTAGACATATTGGGTATCGTCACGTCCGTAACAACCTGCTCTATAAAAATATTACATGAGATAGCCCCCCAGGTGAATGTTGTAAAAAAAAACCATGCCAAAACAGCTATTTGTTTTCACCTTGACTCACAAAAACTGTAATACCAAGCGATCAAAAAGTCTTATGTACCCCAAAATGGTACCAATCAAACCGTCATCTCGTCCTGCAAAAAATGAGCCCCCACATAAGACAATAACTCAAAAAATAAAAAAATCAATGGCACCCGCAAACCAATCCATCAAAATCTGTTCTGAAAAATCCATATGGTGCTCCTTCTGTTTTCAGTCCTGCCATGTGCCCCCACATCAGTTTACCACCACATATGGCGTGTTGCCGTATTCAGGAGAAAATGGGTAACAAATTATGGGGTGCTTTTCTCCTGTTACCTCTTGTGAAAATGAAAAATTTGGGGCTAAAGCAACATTTTATTGGAAGAAATTAAACTTTTCATTTTCACAGCCAAGTGTTTCCAAATTCCGTAAAACGCTTAGGGGGCCAAAGTGGCCAGTACCCCCCTTAATTTATTCTTTGAAGGGTGTAGTTTCCAAAATGGGGTCACTTTTTGAGGGTTTCCACTGTAGGGGTATGTCAGGGTATCTCAATTACAAAATGGTGCCTAAAAACTATTCTGGCAAAATCTGCCTCCAAAATCCGTATGGCGCTCCTTTCCTTCTGACCACTGCCACAAACCCATAGAGACGTTTACCACCACATATGGGGTATTTCTGTAAACTGCAGAATCAGAGTAATGTATATTGAGGTTTAGTTTGCTGTTAACCCTTGCTGTGTTGCAAGAAAAAAAAATTAACATGAATAATCTACCAAAAAAGTGAAATTTTGAAATTTCACCTCCATTTTCCTTTAATTCTTGTGGAACACCTCAAGGGTTATCAAAGTTTGTAACAGCAGTTTTTTATAACTTGAGGGGTGTAGTTTCTAAAAAAGGGGTCATTTATGGGGGGTTTCATTATGTAAGCCCCTCAAAATCACTTTATATCTGAATTGGTGCTTAAAAAAATGGTTTGGGAAAATTTGGTGAAAATTTGAAAAATGGCTTCTAAACCTCTAAGCCTTCTAACGTCCTAAAAAAGTAAAATGACATTTACAAAATGATGCCAACATAAAGTAGACATATGGGGAATGTAAAATAATTATTTTTGGAGGTATTACTGTGTATTTTGAAAGTAGAGAAATTGAAATTTGGAAACTTGCAAATTTTTCCGAATTTTTGGTAAATTTGGGATTTTTTCATAAATAAGGGTGAAATATATTGACTCAAATTTATAACTGTCATGAAGTACAATGTGTCACAAGAAAACAATCTCAGAATGGCCTGGATAAGTAAAAGCGTTCCAAAGTTATTACCACATAAAGTGACATGTCAGATTTGCAAAAAATCGCCTGGGCATGAAGGTGAAAACAGGCCCGGGGTTGAAGGGGTTAAACTCACAAGATATGCAAAGCCTCTTTCTCCCTCTGATCTAATGTTACTAGTGGATTCATCCTCTGAATCTGAGTTCATATCAACTCTAGGTCTTTTAACATGAGACTGCAGAACAGATTTTGGCATTAATTTGACCACTGAGGAGTGTACTTCCTCCTTTATAATCTTTGGAATTTCAGCTAATAAAGATGGCTGTTCTTTTATCAATTTACCAATGCAGGAGCTGCAAAGTTGTTTTAGAGTAAGACTCTGCCAGCTTCTTAGAACAAGTAACATCTTTTCACTTTTTTTAGGTTCAGAAGGATTTTTATGCACCACATCTTTATCATCCTGAAATTACAAAACAAACTGCTAGCTATGCAGAAACCAGAAAGTATTATTACATGGCCTATACAGCACACCTGACTTACATGACCCTGGGCAGGAGGTTCTGAGCCAAGTGTTCTTTTTTCTCCCTGGCTGTGACGCTCTCTGATGCGATTGGATCGCGGCACAGCAAGGGAGAAGGAGACGCCCATTGAGAAAGCCTGGCGTCTCCTCCTCCCTGTTCCAATGCTCAGTATTAGCATACTGAGCGGGAAAAATGCAGGGGGGCACAGCGGGGCGCAGGAGTGCTATTTTGAAAAACCTAACCCGGTGGCAACATCAGCAGGGGGGGGGGGGGTACCCTCCCTATAAAGCTATTTAGCTACTGTAAGTTGGTAGCATGAAAGGTCCTCTTTAACATCACACCCAGTGGTGTGAAAACTGCAGGGGGCACAGCAGGGCAACCAAGGGTAACAAAAAATAAATAAATAATAAATCAACATCAGAGCGTATCCCTCTCAAGTCAAATGTACTTCATAAAAAATTTTAAAAAAAAAAGCACTTAATTGCCATGATCTATGCTGATCTATAGATCATGGTCTATTAGTTATATTTGATCTATTAGTTATATTTTCACCAATATAACTAATAGCAGTGCCCCACAGAAGCAAACACATTACAGACATACCTTTGTGCACTTTGTGTCCACTTCATGTCCAGGAAGAGCACTTTTATTCTGCTAAAAAAAGGCTCCCAAGTGCCCAGCTGAAAGTAAAAACAGCTTTCACTCCCGACTCGATTTCTAACACCTATATCTTCTGATATAGTGGATATAATGCTGTGATTCTGGCATCATTTGAAAGATTGGAATACCAACTTTCAAAGAATCCCAATATATTCCCTCTTCAGTCTGGTTTGCTTTGGGCACTTGCAGCAACAGAGATGGGTACTTGGGAGCTGTTTTCCAGCAGAATAAAAATGCTTCTCCTGAACATGAAATAAAGGCACAAAGTGCACAGAGGTATGTTTGGGATGTGTCTGCAATCTTCTGTGGGACAGTGCCTTATTGTAATCCCGCGCATGCGCAGCACCTAGTAGATTACGCCGTAGCCGGAGAACACAGGGATGAAGGGGAGTGAATAATTAGCGGGAGGGCGGTGCTGGGCTTGAAAATATGCGGCGTGACTGGGCTCCAACGGCCCCCAGGACATCCCCTTGGGCACCTTATGTGAGTAATTATAATATGAATTAAAACGCTTTTTTGTGGAAAGTACAGCTCTGATGACATTAAGAATAACATATTTAGAATGACAGCACTAAGACCAATACAGAGATGTCATTATCTCTATATACCATATCCTGCTGACAGAATCCCTTTAACAGAAATTTTATTGGATTTTTTCCTTCCGTGGGGGATTTGTTGTACCTCACTTTGGCAAGCCTCTACGAGCTACCCATGCACAGAGATATTTGGAGCTGAGCTGGATATTTCTATCAATCTACATTGCACAGTGTTGAAACCTTCCTAATATACCTCCAACACAAGAGGGTAAAACCCTATGACCTCCATTAAAGGGGTATTCTCATCTTAGACAATAGGGGCATATCGCTAGGATATGCCCCCCATTGTCTTATAGGTGCGGGTCCCACCGCTGGGACCCGCACCTATATCCAGAACGGAGCGGGGAGCGCTGCGCCTGGAGGACCCCAGGTTTCCGGGGGTCCGGCCACCACCAGGCGCAGCTCCCCGCGCCGCTCATAGAAATGAATGGGAGCCGGGCCGTGCATGCGCGGTGCGCTCCCATTCATTTCTATGGAGCCGACGGAAGTAGCCGAGCCAGTGCTCGGCTATTTTCGGCGGCCCCATAGAAATGAATGGAGGGCGGCTGCGCATGCGCAGTGCGCCCTCATTCAGTTCGGGGGCTCCGTTCTGGAAATAGGTGCGGGTCCCAGCGGTGGGACCCGCACCTATAAGACAATGGGGGCATATCCTAGCGATATGCCCCCATTGTCTAAAATGAGAATAACCCTTTAAGTGAATTAATCAGGGTCTCAGCCCTACGCAAGGATGTTTTAGAGGGGTTACCCAATAGTAGAAATACTCCCACAAAGGGTGGAAGGGGGGTGTCTAATATTGGATAACCCTTTAAATACATACCAGGGGCTTTCCAAGTATGCAAGCCAAAAACAGGATTCAAGCACTAGCATGTGGCAGAGATTGTCTGTTTAAATGTGACAGCCACGAACGAGAGCTGCGTTTGAAACTGAGGTTCAGGTCTGATGTCTGCAACTGATGATAACACTGATCAAACATATTTAACCATTCAGATGTTATCAAATGTGACCATGGCTTCTGAAGGCGGAAAACTGAAGTGCTGCGCTTTCAGGCCTGTAACTAACAGCCATCATTTTTAATGAAGTTAGCCGGTAATTTTACCACATAGGGAATGCCATGAAAACAAAGCCCATAAAACTAGCATTCTATTGTTACCAATTCCTCCCTATTTGGATTTTTTCCACTACATCATACGCAGTATTAGGTGGTGCCAGCTTCTCGTGCAAAAAGCAAGCCCTCATACGTGAATGAATAGTTTACAAAGTTATTGCTCAGGAAAGATGGATAGTATATATAAAAAAAGAAAAACCCCACACAAACCTCCGGAGCTCAAGGAGTTAAAATAAGTTCCATCATGGTTTTGTTTCTCCATACCCTAGTAAAACAATGGTAGGCTGGGTACACAATGAGACCACACTGTACAGAGCACACCTCTTCCTGCATGAGCACAGGGAGGGCCAACAGAATATTAAACACCACACAGACTCATACAGAACGCACCTTCTACATATCTATGTCCCATTGTTTCTCGGTCTTTCTTCAAACCAAAATTAAGATCATCTTCGCTTTCAAACTCAACAAAAGCCTCTCCGCTTGGTCTCCCTTCTCTGGTGTAAATGAAGTGAACTCCGCAGGTGCCATTTAAAATTTTCGATTCTGAACGAAAAACAAACTCAGTCAATAGACACACCGAGCTCAACCCAAAACACAATTACCTACGTGATAGCAATTACACTAACCGGAGAAAAAGGTTTCGATCTCCTCTGCCGAACAGGACCACGGAAGTCCGCGAATCTTTACCACGTAGCCTTCGCCGCCTTCGGACATTTTCTCCCAGATGCGGACAGGGGAAGGACTCGATGTACCAACACGTGACTAGCTATTTCGTCACAAAGACAAAATGGCGGCTGTTCACTACGGCGACAAAATCTGCAACGCGAATCATTTAACAGTAAGAACTTTGTTACCAACACAGCGTGCCGGATGATATTTTACAAAAGCAACTACGCATCACGCATGCCCGTTAAACAAAAATCCTATGCCGTCATAGCTTCCCATCTTCCAAATAACCACATAGACAAACCGTAGCACAAAGAAGCAAACCTACCCAACCACAAAATGTAACAGATGATAGCTCATATCCCAAACTCTCACCTTTCACGCAGAAATTACCCTCTAAAGTACAGCAGCCACCCTGTACGTTACTAATAGTGCTCGCCCAACGCATGCGCAATAACACAATCCCGCCTTCTGTTTTTCTGGCGTCATGTAGAGGCGGTGCTGTGCGCTTACGTGTAGAACGGAGCTGTTCCGAACAATTCAGAAGCAAGCCTGCCTGTACCGCGCGCCGGCTTCCGACCCACCTGACCTAGGAATGTCACGTGATATTGTGACGTCAGCAGGTCCGTACTGTCGTTGGGGTTGAGTTGAAATCTTAGTGGGCTAAAGGACCAGGTCCCTCTGCCCACTAACATTTAGCCTGCTCTGTATAAGAATGCTAATTTCTAGTGGGCTAAAGGACTTTTATATTCTATAGAACTCCAGGGTTGATTTTTTTTTTTAATTAAAGAGGTTTTCCAAAAAATTGACAAAAAAATACACAAGGACAGGAAAGGCAATTAGAAAATTCTTACAAAAACATTTCCTCATTCCTTCCCTGCCACTGCAGCGCTGTTGTTCTGAAGCCTGAGAACAGTGATTGGCTGCAGAGACAAACGATCAATGTGAGGTCATCGTTATTCATCCAAGGGCGACTGTAAATGGCAGGGAGTCTTTTTTTTTCCCATTGTTACAAAAAACGGAAGGTGGCATTTGTTTGATTTTTTTTTTAAAAACACCAACAAAAAACATAGGGCAAATATAGCTTAACCCGATGGCGACCGCCCACTGTCTTTAGACGGCGGGCGGCGAGAGTCCCCAGTCTGCAGAAAAGGGGGTGTCAGGGAGCCCTCGGACGGACCAGCGACGGGGGTCCGGCTGTGCGCAGTAGCCGGACCCCTGCTGAATGCGCCAGCATAGGTGAAAACACCGATGCCGGCGCATTAACCCTTTGTGTGCCACGGTCAGTGCTGACCACGGCACATAAGGCGTGCGGCATGGTGCGCGGCTATTCAGGATGGTGAGCGGGGCCATCGGGTCGCCGTGCTGCTGTGACGGGGACCCGATGGCTTAGATAGCAGCCCGATGCCTTCCTTAGGCATCGTGGCTGCTATCCCTGCGAGCCTGTGCGATCTAGCCCCCTGGATCACACAGGAAGCAGGCTGTAAGTGAGTAATACACTTACAGCCAATGCATTACAATACAAAAGTATTGTAATGCATTGTAAAGGGGATCAGACCCCCAAAAGTTAAATAAAGTGGGAAAAAAAAGTTAAAAAATAAAGTTGAAAAAATAATAATAAAAGTTTCAAAAAAACAAAACGCCATTTTCCCAAAAAAGTTAAAAAAAATTGTAAAAAAAGGTAAAAAAAGAAAGGTATACATATTAGGTATCGCCGCGTCCGTATCGACCAGCTCTATAAAAATATCACGTCATCCACCCCGCCAGGTGAACGCAGTAAAAAAAAAAAAAAAAAAACTGTGCCAAAACAGACATTTTTTGGTCACCTTCCCTTACAAAAAGTGTAATAGCAGGCGATCAAAAAAGCATATGTACGCCAAAATAAAAATGATACACATATTTGGTATCGCCGCGTCCGCTCTATAAAAATATTACATGCTCTATAAAAATATTACATGAGATGGCCCCCCAGGCGAATGCTGTAAAAAAATTTTAAAAAAAAAAACTATGCCAAAATAGCCATTTTTTTCCCTCACAAAAAGTGTAATAGCAGGCAATCAAAAAGGTGTATTTAACCCAAAATGGTACCAATCAAGCCGTCATCTTGTCCTGCAAAAATGATACCCTACCTGAGACAATCGCCCGAAAAATAAAAAAATATGGCTCTCAGAAAATAGCAACACAAAAAAAATATTTTATTCTGTTCAAAAATGCATCTAATGTGTAAAACTTTCCAAAAATAAAAATGTTAGACATATTGGGTATCGCCACGTCCGTAACAACCTGCTCTATAAAAATATTACAAAAAAAACTATGCCAAAATAGCCATTTTTTTCCCTCTTCCCTCACAAAAAGTGTAATAGCAGGCGATCAAAAAGGCGTATTTAACCCAAAATGGTACCAATCAAACCATCATCTTGTCCCGCAAAAACTGATACCCTACCTGAGACAATCACCCAAAAAATTAAAAAAAATATGGCTCTCTGAAAATGGCAACACATAAACAAGATTTAATTCTGTTCTAAAATGCATCTAATGTGTAAAACTTAACAATAATAAAAATGGTAGACATATTGGGTATCGCCGCGTTCGTAACAACCTGCTCTATAAAAATATCACATGACTTGCCCCCTCAGGTGAATGCTATAAAATAATTGCTAAAAAAAAATATGCCAAAACAGCTATTTTTTCACCTTGACTCACAAAAAGAGTAATACCAAGCGATCAAAAAGGCATATTTACCCCAAAATGGTACCAATAAAAACCTCACCTCATCCTGCAAAAAATGAGCCCCTACATAAGACAATAGCTCAAAAAAATAAAAATCAATGGCTCCTGCAAACCACTCCATCAAAATCTGTGTTGTAAAATCCATATGGCACTCCTTCTGTTCTGAGTCCTGCCATGTGCCCCCACATCAGTTTACAACCACATATGGGGTGTTGCCGTATTCAGGAGAAAATGGGTAACAAATTATGGGGTGCTTTTCTCCTGTTACCCCTTATGCAAATATTTTATTGGAAGAAATGAAACTTTTCTTTTTCACAGCCAAGTGTTTCCAAATTCCATAAAACGCTTAGGGGGTCAAAGTGGCCAGTACCCCCCTTAATATATTCGTTGAAGGGTGTAGTTTCCAAAATGGGGTCACTCTTTGAGGGTTTCCACTTTCTGGGTACGTCAGGGTCCCTCAATTACAAAATGGTGCCTAAAAACTATTCTAGCAAAATCTGCCTCCAAAATCCGTATGGCGCTCCTTTCCTTTTGACCACTGCCACAAACCCATAGAGACGTTTACCACCACATATGGGGTATTTCTGTAAACTGCAGAATCAAAGTAATGTATATTGAGGTTTAGTTTGCTGTTAACTAGAGATGAGCGAAAGTGCTCGTAACGAGCACTGTACCGCTCGGCTCCCCTCCCCGTCCTCCTCACCCGATGGAAGCGGCTGCCTGCGCCCATGCGAGCGCAGGGGAGCCGAGCCGTACAGTGCTCGTTACGAGCACGTTCGCTCATCTCTACTGTTAACCCTTGCTGTGTTGCAAGAAAAAAATTATTAACATGAATAATCTACCAAAATAATTTTCAAAAAAATTTTGAAATTTCACCTCCATTTTCCTTTAATTCTTGTGGAACACCTCAAGGGTTAACAAAGTTTGTAACAGCAGTTTTTTATAATTTGAGGGGTGTAGTTTCTAAAATGGTGTCATTTATGGGGGGTTTCATTAGGTAAGCCCCTCAAAATCACTTTATATCTGAATTGGTGCTTAAAAAAATGGTTTTGGAAAATTTGGTGAAAATTTGAAAAATGGCTTCTAAACTTCTAAGCTCTCTAACGTCCTAAAAAAGTAAAATGACATTTATAAAATGATGCCAACATTAAGTAGACATATGGGGAATGTAAAATAATAACTATTTTTGGAGGTATTACTATTTATTTTGAAAGTAGAGAAATTGAAATTTGGAAATTTGCAAATTTTTCCAAATTTTTGTAAATTTGTTATTTTTTTATAAATAAAAATGAAATATTTTGCCACAAATTTACTACTGTCGTGAAGTACAATATGTGACGAGAAAACAATCTCAGAATGGCCTGGATAAGTAAAAGCGTTCCAAAGTTATTACCACATAAACTGACACGTCAGATTAGCAAAAATCAGTCTGGTCTCGAAGGTGCAAAATGGCTCGGTCATTAAGGGGTTAAAACTAGTAGCCTAACTAAAATACAGCTTGTTTTGACAGAAATGACCAGGTCCCTCAGCTCACTAGAATATAGCCTGCTCTATATAAGGGTGCTAAATCCTAGTGGGCTAAAGGACCAGGTCTCTGCCCCCTAGAATAAAGCCTGTTTTCACCAAAAGGACCAGGTCCCTCTGCCCTCTAGGATTTAGCCCGCTCTATGTAAGGGTTCCAAATCCTAGTGGGCTAAAGGACCAGGTTCCTCTGCCGCCTAGAATGCAGCCTGTTTTCACCAAAAGGACCAGGTCCCTCTGCCCACTAGGATTTAGCCTGCTATATATAAGGATGCTAAATCCTAGTGGTCTAAAGGACTAGGTCCCTCTGCCCACTAGAATACAGCCTGTTTTCACAGAAAGAACCAGGTCCCTTTGCCCACTAGGATTTAGCCCGCTCTATATAAGGATGCTAAATCCTAGTGGGCTAAAGGACCAGGTCCCTCTGCCCACTAGGATACAACCTGTTTTCACTGAAAGGACCAGGTCCCTCTACCCACTAGGATTTAGCCCGCTCTATATAAAGATGCTAAATCCTAATGGGCTAAATGACCAGGTTCTTTGCCCACTAGAATACAGCTTGTTTTCACATAAAGGACTAGGTCCCTCCGCCCAATAGGATTTAGCTCGCTGTATATAAGGATGCTAAATCCTAGTTGGCTAAAGGAACAGGTCCCTTTGCCCACTAGAATACAGCCTGTTTTCACCAAAAGGACCAGGTCCCTCTGCCCACTGGGTTTAGCCTGCTCTACATAAGGATGCTAAATGCTACCGTGTTTCCCCGAAAATAAGACCTATCCCTAAAATAAGCCCTAGTGCTATTTTGTCTTGTTTTTGGAGTAGGCTTAAAATATAAGCCCTACTACAAAAATAAGCCCCATCTACGTTATTGTATAAAGTGAATACAAGTGACCGCTTCCATTATGGAAGCGCTCACTTGTATATTTTCGCTGCCGGCACCCTATCAGACCTCAGATCAGCCCACCCTGCTCCATAGTAATAAAATAAAAAACTCCTCTTACCTGTCCTGCGCCGCGGCTCCGCTCCGGGTCCAGCGCTCCACAGGCTTCCAGGGCCGGCGCTGCACTGTCCTGACCGCATACAGCGTCAGGACGTAGTGCGCACACTATGACCTGACGATGCAGGCAGTCAGGTGACAGTGCAGCGCCGGCCTCAGAAGCCAGAGGAGCACCCGGAGCGGAGGACAGGTAAGAGGAGTTTTTTATTTTATTGTTATGGGGCTGGGTGGGCTGGTCTGAGGTCTGATGGGGGCACACTGATCTGAGGTCTGAAGGGGGCACGGTGGGCTGATCGGGGGTCTGATGGGGGCACGCTTTAAACCGTGTTTCCCTGAAAATAAGACCTATCCCAAAAATAAGCCCTAACGCTTTTTTTTTTTAGGAAAAAAAAAATAAGACACCGTCTTATTTTCGGGGAAACACGGTAGTAGGCTAAAGGACCAGGTCCTTCTACCCTCTAGAATACAGCCCAGGGGAGGACATACCACCAATGCAGCATGTTTAGCTGCACAGGGGCCCAGAGAGGGAGGGGGGCCCTTCCCAGTGCCAGCAGAGTTGTGGGGGATGGGGCCCTGATTACGACTTACTATGAATCTGCTGCTGTTCTGCCTGTACTCCACAGCTGAAAGACCTGCAATGACATCATAATCATGTGATCTTTTCAGCAGTTGTAGTGGTTGTAGGACCTGTGATGAGGTCACTGCCATGTGACCAGTGCAGAGAAAGGCAGTGCTGATCAGTGGAGACCTGTGAGCGCATGGAGTGAATGTAAGTGGCAGAGACATGCTGGGAGATGTGGTTCTCCCCATTATACCTCCTCCCTGCTTAGGGGGGGGGATATGTCATTAAACTGGGACTGTATGTTAGAGGGGCTGAAGGGAGGGGTGATATTTACATGGGATTGTAGGTTACAGAAGATTGGGGGGAGATGACTGGTGTCATTTACATGGGACTGGATATTATAGAAGACTGGAGGGTAAGGAGTAATGTTATTTACATGGGACTATTGTCAGGGCTGGGATACACAGATAGGGGTAAGTGATCCCTAAGCTTAACCCCAACCCCTTTCCCTGCCTATTGCCCACTCAGGCTAACCCCTGAGTCGACAACCAGAAGACTTGAAATACACTAGAAAAAGTGCAGGGGAAGGGAAGACAAACAAGAATCAAATGGGAAGTCAGGTAGCCTTGTCAAAACCAGGAGAGTACGTCAGAAACAAAATCAGCAAGCAAAGAGAAGTCAAAAACACACCAAGGGTCAAGGAACAACAAGAGTCTAAACTGCAGAGCAAAAATAACAACCAGGTAGTAGCAAGGAACTCCAAACACTGGCCGCTAGGTAAACATTAGAGGGCCTTAAATACCTAGCAGACCCCACCCAACCAGCTGACTGGGAGGAGAAAGCAAGGAACCAAAACTTAACTCCTGAGATACCAAATAAACAGAAAATAAACAGACACTATATTGCTCGCGTTTTCCGGCGACCAGTAACAGGCCGCGAGCGAGAGTGCGCACCAGCCACGTCCCTGGCACTTATGACCGCCGCGCGCGTCCCCTGCCTGGGACGCTCATCCACAGCCAGAGACCGGCGGCTGGAGGAGGAGCCTGCCGAAATAGCGGACGAAGCCTGACCATGGGCAACCACCTCGCCACCAGAGTCAGGGGCAGGACCAGCAGAACGGGTGCAAATGGATTAAACACATGAGTTATGACAAAAGGACCGATGAACCTAGGAGCAAATTTCAGAGACGGGACTTTCAATTTGAGGTTTTTAGTAGACAACAAGACTTTATCTCCCACAACAAGAGTTTAAGAGACAGTATGTTTATTCCTGGAATGGTGGACCATTTGGCTTTGTGATTTTTTCAAGTTCTGCTGAACTCGTGACCACACTGTGCACAGTTGGTTAGTTATGGATTCTGCCCGAGGAGTATCAGAAACAGAACACGATGAGAAAGAAAACCTGGGGTGAAAACCATAATTACAGTAAAAGGGTGATGTGAGTGTGGATGAACTAGTGTGATTGTTGATAGCAAATTCAGCTAGCGGGAGATATGAGGCCCACTGATGCTGACAGTCAGAGATAAAGAGACGAAGGTACTGGATCAGCTCCTGATTCATCCTCTCCGTCTGCCCATTGGTTTCAGGGTGAAAGGCAGAAGAAAAGGACAATTTAACTTCTAATTTCGAACAGAAAGCTCGCCAAAACTTAGCCACAAATTGTACCCCCCTGTCGGATACCACCTCATCAGGAATACCATGGAGATGAACCACATGCTGGATAAACAGATCAGCCAATTCTTCCGCTGATGGCAGTTTTCTCAACGGAATGAAATGACCCATTTTAGAGAACCGATCCACCACCACCCAAATGACAGTGCACCCCTGGGATGGTGGCAAATCGGTAACAAAGTCCATGGAAATGTTAGACCAGGGTTTGTCTGGCACTGGGAGCGGGAGAAGAGGTCCCTCAGGACGTCTCCTGGGGATCTTTCCCCGCGCATAGACTTGACAAGCCTGAACAAAAGCATAAACGTCAGTATGCATATGTGGCCACCAATAATTTCTTTTCAGTAAATCTAATGTTCCCAGAACACCTGGGTGACCTGCTAGCACTGAACAATGTGTCTCCTCTAACACTCTCAAACGGCAAGACATAGGAACAAACAATTTGCCTTCCGGAAGGTCTTTAGGAGCAGAATTTTGTTCAGCAAGAATTTGAGAAGAGAGGTGAGAGGAGACAGCTGCCAGTACAATACCTGGAGGTAAAATGTTACCAGACTCCGACTCCGAACCCTCAGGAATACCGAAACTCCGGGATAAAGCATCAGCTTTAACATTTTTCGTACCCGGTCGGTAGGTAACAACAAAATTAAAACGTGAGAAAAACAAGGCCCATCTGGCCTAACGAGCATTGAGACGTTTTGCACATCAAGATACACCAGGTTTTTATGGTCTGTGATCACTGTCACTGGGTGAAGAGCTCCCTCCAAAAAATGGCGCCACACTTCAAAAGCCCATTTGATGGCAGGGAGCTCGCGATTCCCAATATCATAATTTCTTTCACATGAAGAGAATTTTTTAGAGAAAAATGCACATGGCCTGAGGTTTGTGAGAGCAGAAGACCCTTGAGATAATACTGACCCTACACCGACCTCAGAAGCATCTACCTCTACAATGAAGGGTTGAGAGAGATCAGGCTGAATCAACACAGGGGCTGTAGAAAAAGCTTTCTTGAGCTCCTGAAACACAGAGTATGCTGCAGGAGACCAGTTACTAGGATCAGCCCCCTTGCGGGTAAGATCCATGAGTGGTTTGGCGATTACAGAAAAGTTTTTTATAAAGTTTCTGTAGTAATTGGAAAACCTAGAAACCGTTGAAGGGATTTTAAGTCAGTGGGGAGGACCCACTCTGCTATAGCCTGAACCTTACACCGATCCATCTGTACATCGGAAGGAGTGACCACATAACCCAGAAATGAAATCTTTTGCACACAAAAAATACATTTTTCCAACTTAGCGAACAAAGAGTTTTTTCGCAACCGGGACAACACAAGGCGAAGATGCTCATGATGGGTGGGCAGATCTGGAGAAAAAAAATCAGGATGTCATCCAGATAGACCACCATAAAGACCCCAATAACATCATGAAAAAACATTAAATTACTCTTACCGGTAATTTCTTTTTCCCTAGCCTCCACGACGGCATTAGATGGAGGATGCTCCGCCTCTTTAGGGGCAGGAAACAACTGAGCTTTGCGCAATAAAGAGCCTCCTCCGTATGCTCACTTCAGTTAATAACCTAGAAACTCCAGGATGTAATGCAAATATTTATTAAACATAAATCATAAACAGAAACACAGGATATCCATCTGATATAAATCAAATAGGTAAGAAGTATTTAACATCATACTTTCAGGGCGGGAAAAACTCCATGCCGTCGTGGAGGCTAGGGAAAAAGAAATTACCGGTAAGAGTAATTTAATGTTTTATCCCTACACCTCCACGACGGCATTAGATGGAGGATTAACAGAGATATAGGAACTAGGGGGGGACCACAGCCAAAAGAACCTTCCGGCCAAAAGAAAGGTCACTATTAGCTACTAAGTCTAGCTTGTAATGTTTAAAGAATGTGCTTGTGGAAGACCAGGTGGCAGCTCGACAGATGTCTTCCAAGGAGGCCTGAGCTTTCTCTGCCCAGGAGGTGGCCATGGCCCTCGTCTAATGGGCTTTCACTTTAAGAGGAGGAGAAAGTCCTTTTTCTGAATAGCATGTGGATATGCAAATTCTGATCCAGCGTGCAATTGTAGTTTTGCTAGCTGCTGCTCCCTTGTTAGGGCCTTGGAACTGGATGAGTAATTGGTTTGTCTTCCTGAATTCTTTGGTTTCTTGAAGGTAGAGAAGGACACATTTTCTTACATCCAGGGAAGCAAATTGTAACTCTTTGTCGGAAGAGGCCTGTGGACAGAAAGAAGGGAGAACTATTTCTTTTTGGTAATGAAATTTTGAGAACACTAGGGAGAAATTCTGGAGCGTGCTTTAGAATGATTCTATCCTCTAATACTGTTAGGTATGGAGGAGCAATAGAGAAGGCTTGGATTTCTCCTACCCTTCTAGCCGTTAGCTAGAAGAAATGCCAATTTTAGAGATAGGTTTCTTATCGAGATTGACTCAGCTGGAGAAAAAGGAGGGACTGTTAGACCTGACAGGACCAGATTCAAGTCCCAAGGAGGAACTGATGATCTAGATGGGGGGTGGAGTCTTGAGGCCCCCTTTATGAATCTTTTGATGAGGCCTTCTTCTGCTAATCTAAAGTCCAGAAAGGCACTTAGAGCGCCACTTGTACTTTTATG